>JAODUG010003842.1:0-10977 GCA_027564795.1 Aphredoderus sayanus
CCGGAGAGAGGAGCAGGTTCAGGGGGTGTTGTTTGTTTGTTACATTGTGAAATGTTTGCTTGTGAAGCCCTTTGAGAATGAAATGTGATTAAGGGCTATACAAATCAAATTGACTTCACTTGACTTGACATGGAATTTCCAAAAACAAAACAGTCGTTGCTGGTCCTTTGTGTGTCACGTTGTTCCTGTCTCGCCGGCATGAGACTCACTGGACATTGTTTGCACCTGGGTGATTATGAATTGGCTTCACCTGGGGTGTTTTGGGTTTGTATTTAAGGCTGGGGTGTTTAGTGTTTGGCTGTGGGTTTTTGTGTATCGTGCATGCCTGTGTGGTTTCGCATGCAGGCAACAGTCACGCGTCTCCTTTTTGTGCTGTTTGTTTCTTTAATTAAACCTTTTTGAGCATACACACTGTTTTCTTCCGTTTTGCCGCCTCACTTACACTTGGACTGTGACAGCAGGCATTAGCATTAAAATTCAACTTATTATTGATGATACTGCTAAGGTATGTTCCTACATTGGCTACAACCTATCCCTTGATTATAGTGTTCAACAGAGCAAGGGGCTTACTTCTAAAATCAATGAGCATGTCCTTTGTTTTTTCCACATTCAATTTCAAGAATGCCTTTTCACACCAGAATACAAAAACCACAGGACCATGACTAGTGTCTCTGCGTGGAGAAGGCTTACAATGGCAGAATCGTCCGCAGATTAAAAGATGAAATTGTTATCATGTTGGCTACAACAATCATCAGTATACAAAATGTAGAGAAGTGGTGACAGGACTCTTCTTGGACAAGCAACCATTTGCCCTAACTCTCTGGGTTCTGTCAGTTAAAAAGTCCAGAATCCAACCCACTATATTAAAGTCAAGGTAAAAGTTGTCTAATAACTAACCTACCAAAATGTGTGGCTGGATTGTGAATGATATTCTTGCGTGCGTTTTGCTACCTAATAGCATCATCTACCCCTCGCTTAGCCCTATAAGCGAACTGTAGTGGATCAAGTAGATTCTCTGTTACAGTTCATCGTTATTTTTTTTTATCAGTTTTTTTTTAACACTTCATGATTAAAGAGGTCAGAGCAACTGGCCTATTCAGTAAATTGGGATGATTTTTGTTTTTTTATTTTAGCTAGAAGGATCAGCTTTTCAGGACATGAGAGCTACGAAACTTGGCTACAAACACTTGTCAGGCTCTGTTCTGAGAGGCCTTACCTCAAAGTGGATGTTGAGGGTGGTATCGATTTGGTTGTTACTCTCAATGGGCTGCATGTCAGGCGTCACCACAAACAGCCTGAACTTGACTGAGAGAACAAAGAGAGAGAGACAGAGGATTTTTTAGTTTGTGTAACTTATATATGTCAAGAGTCCTATGGAGCGGATCAAGGAAAGAACTACTGTTGCCTCTGTCTACTCATATTTAACCCATGTGAGAGCTGTAGCCATGGTAACCACGGCTCCTAAACCAGGAGGGTTGCTCCGTAAAGGGCCTTGGACCCACCATCGGTGCCTGGCGTGTAGATGGTCTTGTCCGTCTGGATGAAGATGTAGCCGGACTGGAAGGAGACCAGCACCACCTTCTCCAGCAGCCGGTCAGGAAACTGAGCTTGCAAATAAACATACTGCTTCAGGCTGGGGTCCTTTTGAAAGGTCCCCACAGGAATCTGAAGGGGAGGAGAGATGTTTAAAATGAGTGCTTCTTCCTAAACACCTTAGAAATATACTGTAAGCCTGTAATCACCTTGTAAACAGAAAATATGCTTTGTTTTTGTATTAATGAAATATGGTCAATAATAAACAGTATAATAAAAGCCAATCTAAAAGTCTTCATTACCATGTCTGGATTTCCCTGTGAGAAAAGTGGTACCCCCTAGTGACCCCCTGGTGACCCCAGCCCACAGATTGAGAACCCCTCCACTAGGTCAGTCGTACCGTAATCTTGCCAAAGCCCTGGTAGCTGTTCTGGGCATTCAGCAACACCTGCTGTAAGGCCAGTCGCTGGTTCCTGCCCGGGTGCCTCATCACCCTGATCTGCACCTGCTGGTCAGTGGTGCAGTCCTGACACTCCACGAACACATTCTCCTCTGCACCCACGCGCAGCAGGTTTGGTGCAGACAGCACCTGCCTGGGGGCAGACACAACACAGTCCAGCTTTAGGTCAAATTTAGCAACCTTTTTTTCCCCAATTTGTCAAATTACAAAAAGTGTTGTTATTGCACAATATTCTTATTGAAGTAATTAAATTCAAAATGCCATTTGGCACTATTGTACTTCCTTAGGCCATGCACGATACAACCATTTCAGTTGCACTCAAATTAGTTAGAGAGTGTATAGCTACCTTACATGTGCAGTCCCTAAGCAGGAAGATAACAATACAATACAATACAGACAATTAAATACAATAAATTTTGCAACATTTACAAACAATACATTATAAAAAACAAATCATCAAAACATCAAACAAATTTATAATGTGTCATGTCTGAGACCTAGAAACTGTTACCGAAGCCCTCTATACAGATTATTTCAAATACTATAGATAGATAGATAGATAGATAGATAGATAGATAGATAGATAGATAGATAGATACTTTATTGTCATCATGAGGACATTTGCTTTGGGTTCTTCAAAGCAGTCAAAGCAGAGTTCTTGAATCTATTCAATTACATGATTTAACTCCATACAGACACAATCTACATAAAAATTGTATTCACTTGGGGAAAGGTTTGGCTTATATATGTTTGGTGTGGGTTTTTGTTTGCACTCTTCGTTGTTTTGCAACAGTTACGAGTCCCATCTTGTAGTGTTATTTTCTGTTAATAAATATTTTCAGCATAGGCGTGTCTTTCTTGGTTTTTATTCTTTATCGCCTGCACTCGGGCTCGACCCGTGACAGCTACATAGCATGTGCTCCTTACAGTTTGTGTAACGCCTGTATGAAGATATGACTGCCAAGAGTCATCTACCATAGTATTCAGTAAAATAGGCTGTACAAGCGACAATGAAGTGAAGTCGATCGCCAGTACGCCAGTAAAAGTTTAATGTTCAACATTTACAGATGACCAAATCTGTAAACGTAGCTGTTGTTAACTGGTAGACTACCGTAGCATAAACATAACTGGAGTCATCTAGTTTGTCTGCGCGGGCAGCAATAGCCTTCTGTAGCTATCAAGAGTGTGACGACATTAGATGTAGGTTATTGTTTAATAACAGTAAACTTATTAGAAATACTTAACTTAGACTGTTTTATTTACGTAACCTCAGCATTGCTCATTTAGACTTCTTAAAGACTGACGCACACTGTGTTATACCAAGAATGTATCCCCTGCCACAAACTAGTTGCTGTCCTTGTGACCATGCTTAAAAAGTAGACTTAAAGTAGCATAATCATCAGAATATTTAAACATATAGTTCTGTGAATGCCTGGAAGAAGAGCTGCTTTATGCAACTCTTAACCCTTCCGCTGTCCTATGGGTCCAAATGACCCAGTGCATTCACCAGTAGCGGGCGCCAACCACAACACGGACATATGACATTCCGCGGTTGGCTCCCTCTGCTGGTAGTCTGCTGAACACCTTAGGACAGCGGGAGGGTTCAGCTGGTAACAGCTGTACTGATGGAGAGTCTCTGGAGGAAAGCCTCTGCTGTTCATGTGAATGTACAGGTAGATGTACTCACAGAGGGGGAGGGGCTCCATCTGCGGGTTGGATCCACCAGGTGACGGCCAGAGAGGCCAGGCCCAGCCAGAGAACCGCTGAATGCATCCTGGTCTGCTGTTGGGTCTGTTCTGGCTCTCCTGTGTGTGCTGCCTTTATACCTTCCCTCACCCTCCTCCATGTTTGGGTAGGGTGGGGAGGACAGGGGGTAAATTCCTTCCAGTCCACACAGGCATCATTTACTGTTAGCAGTTGAGCAATGGTGGCTCTGATTAGAAAGTAAACAACATATCAATAATTTACATTTAGCAGAAGCCGTAGTCCATAATATGAGCAGAATACACATACGTTCTGTTATAATAATACTCTGTAAAAATAACATTCTGTTAGGATAGTTATAGCAGCATGCCCCTTAAGGCTATGCATTTTACCTATAACAAACAATACCTGTTGATATATACCATTCAGTTCCCAGACATATTTGCTGGAAGACTAAATGCCAACAACCTGCTCAATAAGTGTCAATCTAAGAGAGGAGAAAAGAGAAGGTAAAGGTTTTCAGGATCATCATAGAGAACTGTTATATTAAGTGTTATGCTAGGGAGCTTGGTGGCTGAGGTTTCAAGGTGGGTTCTGAAGAGGTGGGTTTTAAATGTCTTCCAGATGTGCAGACATTCTGCTGTCCTGACTGCTGCAGGAATCTCTCTCCACCATTGCAACACCAGGACAGAAGAGTCCAGACTGGGTTCAGTGACCCGTGTGCCTGCTTTACTCAAACAAAATTCCAAATGCACTGGATGTAATCAATACAAAAAAAACTTAAGATGTTTAAAGTTAGGACTGTAAATCCAACACTGGAGAAATATGCAACGTTTGCCACAAAAAAGACTGACATTTTTTAAACACCAGCATTCTCCCAACAGGCTCAAGTTGAAAGAAAAGCTAAACATGTTGTGACTTTTGTGTCTTGTGTAATTTAAGTAAAAAAAAAAAGAAAACGGGGAAATAGTCTATAAAAAGTAGATGTTCTATCATAATTTGAATGATAGGTTAGGTTGTTAAAAAAGTAAAATATGGCAGCATGCAGAATATAATGAGAAAAGCTTTGCTTTCCTGTTACTCAAACTCTGGTTAAGCAACAACAAAGGCTTTCTCCTCTTAGATATGCACTTTATATTATTAAGCAGGTTGTTGGCATTTAGGCTTCGAGCAAATATAATGAGAACTGAATGGTATGATGTATTCATGTGATATATTAACAGGTGGACGAACACATGTACTACAGGTACACTGGTCACTAGCTAACACGAAATACAAAAAGAAAGAAATATACACATAACTGACTAAAGAGAACTACACAATCAGGTGACGCCATCTGCTGGCATAACATGGTAGTGTGTTTGAAACCAGAGGACACCGTTAGGGTTAACATGGGTAAGTATAATAGTGCAAAATGTAATGTATATATAATGTATATAAATGCCCTCAGTGCAAATTGGCATGTTTTGAATTGCATTAATTAGAATTGGCGCCTACTGCTGCCACAGAGTTGGGTCAGTTTGACCCAGAGGACAACAGGAGGGTTAAATAACTGCTGAGCAAAGCTGGAGTATCTTGTGTTTATATGAGGACATTAATATACTTCCATGATGGCAGATATAATGTAGCCATGTAGCTAACTCCGGATGTTGTGTTGTGCCAGAGCTACCTTTGCACTATTATACTTAGCCCTGTTAGATAACCTACTGAACTACAACCCCAATTCCAATGAAGTTGGGACATTGTGTAAAACATAAACAAAAACAGAATACAATGATTTGCAAATCCTTTTTAACCTATATTTAATTTAATACACTACGAAGACAAGATATTTAATGTTCAAACGAATAAACTATTGTCTTTTTTGCAAATATTCACTCACTTTGAATGTAATGTTAAAATTTTATGCCTGCAACAGGTTCTAAAAAAGCTGAGACAGGGGAGTGTTTACCACTTTGTTAAATAACTTCCTTTTTTATTTAATTTAATTATATTATCTGTTTTAAACACACTTTTTGATCTTTTTTTTATTATAAAGACAAGACCAAGACAAAACATAACATAACAAGCAGCGGCCTAACTGTCCACTCTCCCCCACCTGATTTGAGGAGCTGCCTAGCCTCTCCATCTGTCACCCTTAAATGCCAGCAGCAATCAAACTAATTCAGACTGTGTTGCACATGGGTTTAAGTTGTTGACGTTATGTTTTGTCTTGGTCTTGTCTTTATTAAAAAAAAAGATCAAAAAGTGTGTTTAAAACAGATAATATAATTAAATTAAATAAAAAAGGAAGTTATTTAACAAAGTGGTAAACACTCCCCTGTCTCAGCTTTTTTGTAAAGTGTTGCAGGCATCAAATTTTAACATTATATTCAAAGTTAAAGTTAAAACAATTTAAGAAAAATAAAGAAAAAAAGATTTTGTAGGTAGGAAAACCTGCAAAATCAGCAGTGTATCAAATACTTACTGTATCTAAATGTGTTACTAGATTAATTTTGAATTAGCAATAAGTCAAAAACAACATGATTTGTTCATGAGTTATTTATTTATTCAACTTACAAGCTCATCACTCTTTTTTCTCCTCATATCCTATTTCACTTTTAAAAAAATGTAGGATGCTAATTTGACAGTTTCATGGGAGTCAACACATGAGAAAGTATCTCTGCATAACTCTGGTATGATTACAGTAAGTTAATAAGCCTATTTGCCAGTTATTTGTTATATTAACAATATCGCACTGCCACTATATGGCACGCTGCAAATTTCCCATAGGACTTGCGTGTCTCCACAACATTTCAGATCTTGGCCCTCATTGTTCTGCTACTTCTGGCTGACAATCGCATGGTTCGTTATAGCCTATTATGTTGTTTCACAAAATAACAACGATGCATCAGTACCCTGTGTTTAAACTACCCTATAACATAAAGTAAGACACTGCAGTAACACACATCCCTGTCACTCCATGAGACCCTTACTTCTTTTTTTAAATCGCTGTGTGACAGTTGTGGTTGGGCTGTCTGGCCAGTTGGAAATACAGGAGACCAGGTGCAGTTTTCCAGGACTTTAATCCTAATTTGAGACACAACAACCACAAAGAGCATCAAAATGGTGTGGATCGGCTCCCATAGCTCGACATGTTATGTTGTGTCAAATTATATAAATTAAACATATAGCAAAGAACATTTCTTTTCCTGTAGTGATCGTATAGTTTTTGATATAGCTTATTAAAACAACAAAATAAACAATTACAGTAATGTAGTTAACATTCATTCTTTTACAGCAATAATGGTGTCAAACCAGTTATGCTCAGGATACATACAAATACAGTACGTTGAGACACGTAATTCAGAACGGTAAATGGAGTGCTATCGCCATCTTGTGGAATGGCTTGGTGAGCTGCTTATTAATCCTAGCTAGCTCACCAAGTTTCTGTAACAACCAGAAGTAATAAGAGAAGAAAATGAATACTAATCTGGGCTAGTGCATCAGAAGATCTAAATCGCTTTGGAGAAATGGGCATCAGTAGCATAAGTGAGAAATGACACAACTCAGTATATTAGTTAAAAGAGGTAAGAAATTTATATTTTAATAATATCCTCTTAATTAACCCACTTTCTTGAGTGGTTTTCTATTTAAAATGATATTCTCAGACAACCACAGATACAACACCACAGCATCTAGCTATACAATAGAAAACACCCTTTCCCTTGAATAAATCCCTTACTTTTGATCCCATTAAACCTATTTGAGAATCCACTTGTGAATTTAGTTACCTGATTAGATCCCATTTAATTTCAAGATTGAATGCTACTTTAATTTTATTATTCTGTATATTATATAATACAGTTGGACATGTAACAATCTGAATAACACTTTCCAGAACTACAATGTCAGTTACAGATCAATGACTATAATTTTAAAGACGTAGACCAAAGAATGCAGTTCAAAGTCAATGTGGAAGTCCATCCATCCAAGCTGTATGGTTTATCCAGCAACTTTGCAATGTCTATGTCCGTCAACAGCTGCGTGGAGCAAACAAAATATTGAGTAACCTACCGCTTTTCATCGACTTTCCTATTTCAGTACTTCCTTATATCCAGTTCTTGGGCTTAGCTCACCACTCCAGTACCAGACAATTCTCTACAACAGAGTAAGCTGGGCTGGAGATGATATAGCCTGCAAGAACGATGGATTATGCAAGGCTCCAAATATAAAGAAGACCACCGTGTGTCTCTCTCCATTCAGTTTGATTGTGAGGTTAATCTGTAACTATGCAAGACTAGAAATGATCCAGCTCCACAAGCTACACAAAACCAAGTTCTCAAGCCAAGTCGGGTGTCAAGTTAAGCAACACCGCTTCAGTATCTGTGAAGAAAACAGAGGTGTTGGCTACAAACCCAGCTTCTGCATTTAATACAAAGTTGAAGAGCCTGACAAACAATGCCCGATCCACCGCAAGCCTCACCTTCTGTCAAAGTAGAGGATTCAGGAGTAAGCATATAGATGATAGGAAAGCCTACTTAAAAGAAATGTCTATATGCTTCAGATGTTGTGCATCCACACAGCACATAGCAAGAGATTGTAAAGTTGCTGTCAGATCTTGGGAATGTGAAAGCGACAAACATATTTAAATTTTACACCCTGGTCCTGCCCCTTGTTCGGCAGGGTCGGGAGCCAGATGGAAACACCTCCCTTGTAGTTAACTCCAAATGAATAGATATATGCAGAAAAGACCTGCTCCAAAATCTGCTTGGTGAGTGTTTACCCTGCCGATCATCCAGACATGGCTCATCGGGTATACGCCCTATTGGACGACCAGAGCAATCGCTCATTGGCTAAGTCTCAGTTCTTTGATTTATTTGGCATTAGTGGGAACTCTTCCCCTACACTCTAAGGACATGTTCAGGCATAATGGAGATGGCGGGGAGGAGGGCGAATCATTTTGTGGTTTAATCACTTGATGGGAAGACAAAGGTGGCTCTACCCACTCTCATAGAATGCAATGCATTGCCTGATGACAGAACCGAAATTCCTATGGCAGAAATAACTCAGTACTTCTCTCATCTTATACCAGTGTCAGATAAGATTCCACCTCTTGATCCTAATGCAGGAATTCTCCTACTGCTGGGAAGAGATGTTCTCAGTGTACATAAGGTGCGGGAGCAGTACAATGGGCCTCACGACACACCTTATGCACAACGTCTGGATCTTGGATGGGTAATTGTGGGGGAGATTTGTCTTGATGGAGCACATTGCAAACCAAACGTTAACGTCTATAAGACAAATGTGCTCCCTAACGGCCGTGCGTCGATCCTCACTCTATGCAAGAGCGTCCACCTTAAGGAAAAATAAGCTCCTCTTATGCAGCATTCATCCATGTCCAGAAGCAAATCAGCATTCTTAAGGACCCTCAGTGCCAACACAGACAGCATAGGAAATTATGTATTCCACAGGACTCCTGATGATGAAAAGCTAACCTTGTCTGTAGAGGACAAAGTTTTCTTTAAAATCATGGACAATGAGATGTACATTGATGAGGAAAATCACTTAGTGGCACCCTTACCAATTCGTTCTCGGAGGTCAGAGGTTTCTTCCAAACAACAGGGAACAATCATTACAGATACTCTTTACACCGCACTTTTCTCAAACAATCTGACATGAGAGAGCATTTTTGGGATTTTATGCAGAGTCTTTGACAACCACCAAGCAGAACCTGCTCCTTCGCTACAGCAAGGTGAGGAGTGTTGGTATTTGCCCAAATTTGGCATTTACCACCCACAGAAACCGGGAAAGATTAGAGTGGTTTCCGACTCCAGCGCTTTAGTTTAGAGGCATCTCATTGAACAATGTTCTGCTAAGTGGACCGGACCTTAACAACACACTGTTGGGTGTTTTGTTACGGTTTCACAGAGAACGAATAACCATTACTGCTGACATGGAGCAGATGTTCTACAGCTTTAAGGTCAGGGAAAATCGAGATTTCCTCAGGTTCTGTTGGCATAAAGACAATGACCTAGACAAAAAAATAATTTACTACAGGATGACAGTGCATGTTTTTGGGAACAGTCCTTCTCCTGCCGTCGCCACATATGGATTAAAAATGGCAGCAGAGCACGGTGAAGCAGAACATGGATCAGATGCAAAGGCTTTTGTATTGAAGAACTTTTATGTAAATGGCGGACTTGCTTCTGTGTCCAGTGAAACTGAAGCTGCCAGTCTCATGAAACATACAAAAGACATGTTAGGAGAATACAATCTGCAACTCCATAAGATAGCCTCAAACAGTGGTTTAGTAATGGATGCATTTCAACCAGAAGACAGATATTGGTACTGATTCTCTGCCGCTCCAGCGAAGTTTGGGAATAAGTTGGAACTTAAAGTCTGACAGTTTCCCATTCCAAGTATCTCAAGAGGTCAAGCCTTTCATACGAAGAGGTATACTGTCCACAATAAACAGCCTTTATCATCCCCTTGGGTTTGTCTCCCCCATCACTATACAGGGCAAGGTTCTGGTAAGGGAACTCTCTTCTGAACAACATGACTGGGACTCGCCTCTGTCAACGGCTACGGAGAGTAAATGGAAAGCATGGACTCAGTCTCTCAAGGAGCTCGAACATCTACACATCAACCATGTTGGACTGGTGAGAAAATGAAAGTTGGCTCCATTTCCTGCTCATACGGTTCCTCGTTTAGAACTTTGTGCAGCAGTTCTCGCCGTTGAGTTAGCAGAAATCATAAAAGAAGAGATAGATGTTAAGATCAGTGCCATGAAGTTCTTTACTGACAGTCGCATAGTGCGCCGCTACAACACCTCTAGAAGGTTCCATGTCGCCAATAGAGTTGGAATTATGTCAGTTCTGATCATAATCCAGCAGACTATGGCACCAGGCCTATACTAGCAGCTGACTTACCAACCACTACCTGGTTTTCCAACCCAGTGTTCCTGAGTCGTATTGGTACTACCGAAGACAACAAGAGTAAGTCTTTCAATCTTGTAGAACCAGACATGAATCAGGAGATTCAATCTCAAGTAACTACACTGGTAACTAAAGCCATGGATCAGCCTCTGTGCTTACACAGGTTTCTACACTTCTCAACCTGTAAATCTCTTGTGAGAAGTATTGCAACACTCATTCACATAGCAAGGTCATTTTCTCATGTTTCACAAACAAACAGCTGCAAAGGTTGGCACTGCTGTAGTAACTGTCAAGGTGTACGGGCAGGAAGGACCCAAACGCACGACGAGAGAGGGTTCAGGTTCTTTTATTCCAAACGAACAG
>JAODUG010003843.1:0-10977 GCA_027564795.1 Aphredoderus sayanus
TAGAATTAGGTTTAGCGCCTTCTATCTGCCACAAAGAGCTAGTGATTTGGGTCATTTTGACCCAGAGGACATTAGGACGGTTAAGAAAACAGTTGATCAAATAATGGCCATTCTGGTCTCTTTTGTAGATTTGAGTATTTTGTGTAGGCTACATTTTATATTTTCATCTACTGTTATCTCCATTTGTTAAATCGCCATATCTATTTAATCTCGTACTGTAATGTTAACTTAATATAAAGCCTTATCTCGTCTGTTAGTCTGAAGCATACAGGCTGCCCTTGCCTGGGTTGGGAGATCGCCTGCCTTATTTCTCCTGATAAGATCATGAGGGGTGAAGTGGTTTCAGCGACATGAGCACCCCCGGCCGATTCCAATGGAGTCCTCGTTTAACGTCGTAGAGCTCCGGGAGCTGGGGTCCGCAGGAAGCCGGAGGCATGACGACACCCACGACAGAACGTCCAGTCTCGCACCAGGCCCGCACTCAGCAGCCTGGCCAGCGAGCAACGCCGCCTGTGGTGCCCGGGGGTTCGAGAACGCCTCCTACCAAGAGGACGAGGAGCAGAGCAACTCGCGGGGATGGACCTGCTCAGCGCAGGTCGGCAGCAAGGTGGGTTGGCTGGAAGCACTTTCGCCTGTGAATTGGGTTAGCTCTGTGACTCCTCCCGAGAGCTCAGCGCTGTGCACAGGCATGGCTGTGATGAAGTGAGACTTAAAGGTATAGTCATTCATTCTGGGGAAAGCTTGTTGATATGTGAACTCCATCAAAACAGAAACACTTCTCCCTTCAATTGTAATTGCCTTATTGTAATGCCATATGGTGCACCCTCAGAAGCTCTGCCCCACACATTCATGACTGGAAACGCATTGCAGGCTAGGATATTGTTGTTGTGTGCGGTCTGCCCCACTTTGTACCTATTTACAGAGCCAGGGTTGTGTAGAAACACCTGGATTTTTACAGCACATACAGAGAACGGGCAGCTGGCAGACTGCGAGGAGGTATTTGGTGAATTTGATAAAACGTGTATTATCTTACATTCGCTTACTATACCTTTAATCAATTCTCCAGTGTGCACCTATTGTGTCTTTAAAGCACCATTAGGCCTAATAGCTCTTCAGATGTTTTCATCTATGACTCAAGTGCTCTAGTTTAACCTCTGGATTTGGAGCGAATGGAGAACCCTCCAACTTCACTGTACTTTCACCCAATCTGGGGAATGACTAATGCACTGCTAGAAAAAGTGGATTAGACAGTGATTCAATGAGTATTCAGATGTCAGGACACGCGGGAATTTAGTTGTTCTCTAGAAAAGCTCTACAGCTATTTCATTGAGAAATGACACCAGTAATGTAGCAGTTTTTCAATACTTCAACTGAGGGTTGATACAATTCTTCGTCTTTATTTCTTCCTTCCTTCTTTCTTCCATTCTATCCTTCCTTCCTTTCTCCCTTATTTTATTCCCTCCCTCTCCCACCTTCCAATCATTCCCTTCTCTTGAACTCCCTTCATGGCTCCCAGGGCAACCACCGACACCAACAGCAGTCCCCCTCCCCCCGCTGCTACGACGACGACGAGGTCGTCGTCGGCGGAGGAGGAGGGGGGGGTCGCGGCGAGGACGAGCAGGCCCTGCGGCACCTGGACGAGCGGGCGGCGGACTACGGCTTCGTGTCGGCCCTGGTGTTCCTGGTGAGCGGCATCACGCTGGTGGTCATCGCATACACCATCCCCCGCGAGGCCCGCGTGGACCCCGACGCCGTGTCGGCGCGCCAGATGGAGCGCCTGGAGACGTACTACGCCCGCCTGGGCGCCCACCTGGACAAGTGCATCATCGCCGGCCTGGGCCTGCTCACTCTGGGCGGCATGCTGCTCTCCGTCCTGCTCATGGTGTCCATCTGCCGCGGCGAGATGCACCGCCGCCGGCCCACCTTCGTGCGCCCCAAGAGGACTTACGGCTCTATCAACCTCCGCATGAAGCAGCTGGCCAGCGGGGAGGTGCTGGAGGCCGGGGAAGGGGGAGCGAGGGGTGAGGTTCCGGCCGAAGGTCCGGCCGCGGCCGGGAACAGCCGGGAACAGCCAGGACTGAGCCGGGACGCCAGGGGGAACACAGGAACGAGCAGGAATCCTCCCGCGTCTTCTCCTTCTTCCTCGGCTGTTTCGCGCGGCACCGACTAGACCCGCTTTAGCCCTCGCCCGGGGAAATGGCTCTCACTCTCACCCGTGAGTGCCATGTTCCGCTTTGCCTCCAGTTCCAGCGGGGATGCAAAATGGTCCAGGTGACGGCGGAAGCGTGTTCTGCGGGAGCAGGAGACCGTGACTTTGAGGGATTTACTTTAAACCAGTCCTAAAGGAACTATTCTTCATCAAAAGGGATATTATTGGTTTGTCTATCCACAGAGAGGTAAGCCTTCGGTGTGTGGATAAGAGCACATTTAGAGATGTAAGGTAATGTTCCAAGAATGAGCGTTCCCATGTAATAATCTAATACTGAAATATAAGTCTGAGCTGTTATATTAAAAAAGCACATTGTAGAAGCCAGCTGTTGTAGTTGGCGCACGTTGCCCACTACAGAAAGTCCTGCTAGCTTTCAGAGAAACGGAGGCAATGATTTTCCACTGACAGTAATACTGTACTTTGTCATGGCAACTTTATACATCAGACGTTAACTACTGCAAAACAAAACATAGCCAAAAGAATGGCTGCGGAGTCACTTTTTTCCCTGAGATTATCTCACGTCACTAATATTTGTTCTGTCTTTAAAACCGTATATTAATTGTATGGGCAACTGAGCCCCTTTCTATGATTGTGCCAACTATAACAAGAAATATGAACTAAGGTTCCAAGTGTTTCAGTGATTTAAACTCAATTCAGTCTCTTGATGTAATCTCTAGAAGGGATATACTGTACTGTATGTCCTTTCAAGTGTTGCAAAACCATCCACAAATAGCAGATATCACGTAAACTAGCATAGGCTTTCTTAAAATGATTGCCCCTCTTTCTTCTTATTTCCAAAAAATTAATGCATTCTGCTAGCATCACTTTCAGTGGTATCAATGAGTCAACCTATATCGACCCTGGTGAAAATGAGTACTTCTGTAAACATGTATTGGTCCCAAACGTACAAATATGTGTGGAAGCTATATCGTGTGATAGTTCAAGGTCTTTATCCAGAGTTGCTGCAATTGCTTAACAGTATGACTGCCCTACATGTTTTATGCTGTCAGGATAAAACCACAATTAAAATTTTAAGATTTCCACATTTTGTTTAAAGGTTTACATGCAGCTTTGTAGTCAGAGCAGTATAAAATATCTGCAAACCATAACACTTTTACAGAATTCCTCCTATTGGGTGCTTGGATGTTTATCTGTCTATATTATATGTAAACATGTATTATTGTGATGTTAGGATACAATATGCCTTAATGAGTAATGCAGCCACTGCAAATTATATAATTCGTAAATATGATATGTTAATGTGTTAGGATCTATATAGTGCGCTCAAAAGACAAGATTACTCTAGCCACAACACACTCTGAGCCATTTCAACACCGCCTACACACACACACACACACACACATGCACACACAGACACACACACACACACACACACACACACACACAAACACACACTTTCACACACATGCATTCAGGCAAAATCTTTTACAGATATTAACATTCTATTTAAAACCAAACAAACGAGTAATATTAAGGATTATTAAATGCAAAATTTGGAGTCATCACCGCTTATACCTTAATTGGTATAGTTATAGTTAAAGTTATAGTTAAAGTTATAGTTATAGTTCAAATGTGACACAAGAAATAAACAACCTCAATCTGACACTGAAAATAATTAATATCTAGAATTTATAGAACAAATATGTCACTTTAGGCATGTTCCTAAATAAAGTATGTTCGCTCCTCTATGTAGTGTAATACACATTTTATTCAGCCTGAAAGCCTTTGTATTTATAGTTAAGTTTTTATAATATGGAGGCGAGAGTACGCTAAAATATTTTAAAAATAACTGGCAGCACACAGGTAGTGACAGCTGTCAAACAGGAGTGGTTGGTCTACCAGAGAGGATAGGAAGAACGGATATAAACATCCCCGCTTGCCCATGTGCCTTCAATACACTGTTTTGTTTGTGGTTACCACTTATTTAATGCCATTATTTCACATAAGGAAATTGTAAGATTAACATTATTGGTTTAATTACAGTTAGAAACTTGACTGCGGACTAACTTTAATGGTGATTTAATATGGTGTGCCAGTTCTTAAAATAATAGCTGTTTATAATATGACACAGATTCATTGACAATGCAATTACAACAAAACTGAGTTCAGCTTTGCTGTTCGTATCTGAAGGCACTTCTGGAAAGCTAAACTGTAGGAACACCAATGAAGTATTATTTCTCTAGTAAAATAAGCTTCGTCTACTCTCTCCTGACTATCTCTTTGCCCCCTCTTTCCTCTCTTTTTATTTCTTTTGTTGACATTCATGGCAGCATACTTAACCACAGTGACAGCATTATCGTTAGGCTATTTCGGGTACCAATAGGGCTTTGCTAACATAATAGGGACACAAAAATCATTAATTTCAATGAGCTGCTTTAGCGACTGTGATTGAAGTTCACCTGAAGTGATTTGATGAGTGGGTGTCAAGATACAAATACTGTATTTTTGCATCCCATGGGTTTTTAAGGGCCCATAAAGATAGGCATCTCAGATAACGTAGCTGATTAGCCTGCTCTTTAAAATGGCTGATGGCAGCACTTTGTAATAAACCAATCATCATTAAGGTGTCAGTTGTCCTGTCTAGCAGGTGCAATATTACTTTAACTGACACAGGTCTCAGTGATGTGAGATGTCATTCAAGTGGGTCCATTAGCACTACGTCACATAAGCAACTCGTGCAGAATGTCTGATACTCTGTAAGCTCATCTACACCATCAGGAGATGTGATAGTAGATTTTCATTGGCTGGTAGCATTGTCACTTACAAGTCTGTATATGTAATTCCAGCATGACACTAGTGGTGCTTTATTTACTAATTTCGGTCTTACTGTTTATTTTAAGCAGTAACTGTAGCCTAACATACAAGACCTGCAAACAGCAGGGTCGTGTTGATCCATAATTCTTCAGTACAGGTTAATTTTAATGTCCAATTTGGTCATTAATGTAGTTTTCGTCGTGCATGTCTATCAAAGTACCTCTCCTGTCAAGTAGGCAGATATTGACAGTTAGCCAGCATTGTGTCCCAGACTTTATGTAAGTAACCACAGACTTTATGTAAGTCACCGCTGGCTCTGTGTGGGATGAGTACATGCCCAGACAGAAGTGCATGGTCTAATTAGCTAAATTATATTTTGTCCTCATTATAAAAAGCATTGGTTCTTATCTCTAATCCCCAATCATCTTTGTTTTTACTGTAGACCTCAAATCAGTAGCAACTGGTGCTAGTAATGTAAAGGTTTTCGAAAGCTTCAGGCTGACTGTCCTTTTTTTCAAACTCCACTAACAAGCATGGAGAACCCCTTTAACACTGCTTCCTGTCAAGGGAGAATAAGCAGGTCTTGAACTGTATGTCCCCATTAAAGGGCAATATGGCAGAACAAAGAAACTGGGAGCTAGTTAACTGTCGCCGGGATATATGGCAGGACTGTACTGATTGGTAGGTTTAACACAGGTTAGCCACACAGAACTGGTCACAGTGGGAGGTCAGGAAACATAATTGGTGACTGTCTGTGTAGAATAGAGACAGAAAAATTGCTATATTAAAGGCTATCATATTGGATGTTATTGATGTGGATATGATGTGATATTCATCAGTAAGTTGTTTCTAAATATGTTTTCTGCTGGCCAATTTATTAATGAACCATGAGTGTATGATTGTGCTCTGGTTCTATTCACAGGGGAATGTACTTTTTATAATTTATTTGTATTTTTTATGAAGGATGGATAGATGGACTGGTGAATGAAAGACTGAATGAACAAACGAATGAATGAATGGAGGAATGAACAGACATTGAGCAGAAAGCGTCAACAATAAAAGAAGAGCATGTCCTTCCCTGACATGTTTGAATGTCAAGACTGAACATGAGTAGTCCGGTTACCGATACAGAGAAAATCAATCTTTATTCTGCCGGCAGAGCAATGACTCTGTTACCATAGAAATAGTCTATTTATATCAAGGACTCTTGGTGGAATAGTTCTCAGATGTCCTGGAAAGTCCTTGTGAGGTTACAACAGCATAAGGTAGAACCATGAATTGCTGTCCTTAAAGTGAAAACCAGAACCAATAGCACACACTCTTAGGCTACATTTCATTGGCAATAATGCAAAAACAAACACACCTGTACATTGTCGTAATTCCTTTATATGTAACCTGTTGTCAGTCCCATGTATACTACACATGGGTAAACTAAGAGCCTCACTGCTTTAATGTATTTTGAAGTCTAGTAGTTTCCAGTAATTTCCTAGCCAGGCGCTCTCAGTTTGCCAGCCAAATCTCAATTTATAGATAAAAGTCTAGTATGGAAACCATGTTCGCAGTACCGTTCGCTGAACCACTCTGGATGGCGGACCAATCAGTGACCAGTGGGGGTGGCCAAGTGCAGTGACTTTGAAGTCAAGTGTTTGTTTGGAAATGTGGTGGCGGTAGAGATAAAGGGAGCTAATGCGATACGAACAGTTGTAGCAACGCTGAAATTGGTAACAATCTGCTCCGATAGTTTCAGTATGAACCCGAGGTCTGCGCCCAATATGCAACGACTGCAAACAATCCCCATTCACTTACTGCCCCTCCTATTAGAACAGATGTAGGTTTTTATTGTAGGCAAATGGGCCGAGACTTGTTTAAACACATTTATAATGAGATGCCATGTGCCATTTTGTACAAATATTTACCCCCAGTACACAGTACAGTATGGTGAGCATATGTTTTTGTCCATCGGGACTTGACCCAGGGGATAAATAAACTGCTGTGTGTACAAATTCATATTCTTCATAAGGTATTCAAGTTACAAAACTGCTAACATCACTCCATGTTACAAAAATGATATATATATATATAAATATAAAATGACAGTGGTACTATAGATTGAATGTATAAAAGAGATATAGAGCATTATTTACAATACCCATATAGGAATTTCCACAGATAAACTCTTCATATATCTAATTATGTCAATGTTGAAATGAAATAAAAGAAATGTCTTTCTATATTGTATAAATATACAGTACACACATCTATGGGCTTTTGCCACACCAAAGTTTTAAATACCTCTCAAATAACTTTACTCAAATTCCTCAAATTATGAGGAAGACATTGACTTAAAACATTTAAAAAGCATTACCCCCAGGACAATAGAAGATTCTTGTTAAGACATAAAAAAACACATGGATGGAATATCTACTTATAAGGGAAGTCATATTAGCTTACGCACCCAACAGCATTGTAAATTAAAGTTACTGTAACTGAACTGTGCTGTGCTACAACAATGGTGTACAATAGACAAAAGGCACTGAACCATGGCAGGACAAGAGACAGCTCAAGACTGCTGTTCCTGAATATACCAATATATTTTAGGAATTTACAAAAACAAATGTTTTTTGTCAATTTTGGTTAACCTTCACGCAACCAAGGTGGTTGTTGTTGGTGCCAGACAGGATAAACAGGTGCATTCTGATCAGAACATACAGGTAGCAAAAGTGTTTGTTCAATGTTAACGTTTTACGTATGTTGCAATATTTCTGAATTGTTTTCACAGATATTTATGCCTTGCTGCTACAATAAAACATTCCTGCTAATGGACACTTTCACTGAGCATTTTGGGAAATAAACCCATTATAGTTTACTTCCACATTATTATTTCACAAACAATAGCTGTATTTAGTTCATATGGTTACCAGGTCCAGATTAAACCAATGGAAGGGGCCTAAACCTGTCTTTATATCTCACAACTGCTCAAGTGGGATTAGGGCAGGGAATGAGGCACTGTACAGTAACAGTAAAACAGTAAAACATCCACTGTTTTAAAGATGCAATCTGTCATTAATCCAAGAGTATTTAGTTGGAAAGTGCTATTTCATTTATGATGTGAAGTTATAAAATAACACTTTAATCTTGTTGCTTTGTCACAAACCAGCCTTTTTAAAGAAATAATAATAAAAAAGATGAGTGTCTCATGACTACAATCGCCTTGCCAATTGCAGGTAGGCCTACCTTGTTTTGTCTACTGTATCGTGGTTGCCTGCAGGAAACAGTGGAAATAATAACTAGGCCTATTGTCTTAGTGTGTAGGCAGGCTGTGTGCTCATCTCTTACTGCAGCATATCACAACAACATTGCAGATCAAAATAATGAAGAAAAATATTTAAAAAGTTCCTCTCCAATTAGCCTTTTAGAAATATTGCCCCTATAAATCCCTGTACCAGTCTTTCTACTGGCTTGACCTGGGTGAATGCATGTGCACAGTATGCTGCAATTGTAAAACAGATACAGAAGTAACATTTTACTCAAGGAATTAAATGAATGTACACAATCAATGCCACAAGGCAGAATGTCAGTAAGTTTTGAATAAGGAGTCAAGCATGTCATATATTGATATTGTTAATGTAATTGCTGTGTGTACACTATGCTGTAGAAAACATTTCTGTTTATATATTTTTTCTCAACTTATTGAATGTACACAGTATAGATGCAAATAGATAGCAAAAAAGTGACATTTCACAATGGTCATTCCATTTTTTAACATATGAATAAGTTTTGCTCTCTCATTCAGTGAAATGGTTATTATATTTTGTTAGGCTTCAATGTGTCTACTGACTGAAACACGTTCAGACTGTGTTTTTAAAAAGGTACTGTATGTAGATCTAAATGGTTGAGATGCTATACCGTAGAGTTGACTTTTTGGAGACATGGTTTTCATCAGCAATATGCTGACATTAATCCCCATACCCTCCAATCTCTGCTTCGCTGCTTACCTGAAATAGCAATTTGCATCATGTTCTTTGTGTTAGAAAAGGCAATAACTGCAAAGTCACCCTTCATAAAATGGGACATTGCCTTTGATGAACCCAGGAAATGTATATTACTGCTTATGCTTTATAATAATATGATGTTCTGATCTACTTTAATGTGTACTGGAACTAAAACTGTATACTGTGAAGTATTTCTTTATGGACAGTACAAT
Organism: Aphredoderus sayanus; assembly: GCA_027564795.1. Lineage (NCBI taxonomy): Eukaryota > Metazoa > Chordata > Actinopteri > Percopsiformes > Aphredoderidae > Aphredoderus > Aphredoderus sayanus. The sequence goes on from JAODUG010003843.1 coordinate 9,189, forward strand.
GAAACTAATATTTCCACAGAAACATACTGTAACCATGTTCTCTACATTAGCTTGGGAATGTGAAAACCTATTGGGCTGCCTATTGGTACCTAGATAATCATTATTAATATGTGGACATCAATGATGACAAATCAGGGTCTCTAGACTGTTCCACTGACTGGGGTTATAATACAATGTATAAATGTGCCTGGTAATTGCTTCCACCAAGAACCTGGACAGAATGAAACTGTCTAAAAGTGTAGTTTCACTGAAACAGTGAACCACTGCAACCAAGAGGAGAAAAAAAACATAATTGTAGGAACTTTACAATTGATAATTATTTTGTTTTTGTGTAAACCCAAATAAAGTAGAGTCAAGGCTGGATAAAATATATAATTGGCTTGTATATATTTAAGATGTATTACCAGTTACATTTTAACAACTTAAATTCAGAAACCACATAAATGTGGCTTGACATGTATTGCTAAGGCACTATACTGTACTGTATATTCCCATCAGCCCATACAGATTATACACAATTCTTTGCTGTGTCTGACACTGTTTTATTATATATATTATCTATGTATCTTTCATTTTCTTTTTCTGCATTGTTTTGGTATGTTTCTAACTTTGTGACATAGATTGGATTTCCCATATTTGCTTTTTTATAGTCACGTATCAGATGTCATCTAGGAATCTTGCCCCAATATGACTTTTTGAAAGGTTCAGTGAGGCTTGAAACTGTTATTGTTCCTCATAACCAGCCAAATGAAAAGGTGGTTCAGGCTGCAATGTATCTGTTCTGCTTGACAATGTGTTTTATGAAGAAAACAGCAATTTGTGTGGAATGTTTAAGTACAGTAGGTGTAGTTGATATGGACCCATAAACAGCCTGTGTTTACTTGTAAAACATGATCAAATATGAAAACACTGAATTATCCCATATATTTCACCGAAATGTGATCCAAATTTAAATTAGGGAGGCTAAACACATTCCCTCAAAATGATGGTTACATAGTAATTCTATGAATTTTGGATATAGAAATGAACTCCTTCATGTGGAATTTTTAATAAAAGGAATAACCAGAAGTTTGGCCATGAACTTCATACTTTTATGTTGTTAATTTATTTGACAACATTACTCCCTTTTCAATGAGTGAAATAAAAAATGAACCAAGACAGTCAGTAACGTGACATACTGAGGCAGGGTTTAAAAGGCTGTGCTGGGTGCCTTAGTACAGTAAGTCGGTGAATCTGCATGTTAAGTGTGTGACATTGTGAAGGCGGATATTTTTCCTTGCGCCTAAGTATATTGAGAAGCTGTATTATGTACGTTCATTTATACGTCCTATTTTGTTTACATGACCAATAAATTATTGTTTTGTTGTTGTTTATAAGATTGTTTAGATGTCTTGTGTAGCCCCATGACTGGTTCATGGGTTCTAAACCATGACGCATGTGTGTTTGTCATTGTCTTTGTGTATGTGGTCTTCTGCGAGCATGTTTGTATGAGTGTGTGATAATAAGTAATGAGATCATCTTTGTCATATTGTTTTGATTTGAACAAATAATGTAATGCTAATTTATTCTATATCCCTCATGATGTCCTCTGGGTCAAAATGACCCAAATCACTAGCTCTTTGTGGCAGATAGAAGACGCTAAACCTTATTCTACAGCTTATACAGACATATGATGTGCACTGTTGACACAACAAGGTGTGTGTTTGAAACCCAAGGACAACAGGAGGGGTAAAAGGAACAAAAAACAACACAAATACATAAAGAAATAATTAATTAATAATAATAATAA
>JAODUG010003844.1:0-10977 GCA_027564795.1 Aphredoderus sayanus
GTAGAATTAGGTTTAGCGCCTTCTATCTGCCACAAAGAGCTAGTGATTTGGGTCATTTTGACCCGGAGGACATCACAGGGGTTAAGTACTTAGAATTCATGTACACATCTAACCCCGGAGTATACTGTACATCAGCACATTCATTAAGAATGACAGCTTTCTCATTTGCAGAACCTGCATTTTTACTACATTTTTAATTAGGGAACTGGCGCTAGCTGACATCCCCACCACCACCACCCCAAAACCACATCTCCACCTCATCTATATTCCCTGCTCTGAACTCAGTAGAACTTTTCTGATGGCAGGACTCATTAGCAAAACATGGCTTGGGCTATTATACCTCTCTTTCTTTCTTTCATTCTTTCTCTCTGTATCTTGCTTTCTCTGTTGTTCCTTTAGTCCTTCTCTCTGCAGGAATAGACAAGAGTTATGTCTCAGCTCTTTACAACCAGCTGTCGCCAAGCCAAGGATTAAATGATTCACTTACCAGGCTCATTTTCATCATGACACATACACACACTCACAACCACACACAAATGAAAACATATGTTAATTGAGGCATTCTAACTGACGTTGGGAGCTGTGATAAGCACAAGCATCTGACTACAGATGTTTCAACGTGCCAGTCACAGTGTGATAAGATATAGAAGATCTATACTAAAACGCTGCTCTCCCAATGTCAGGTATAGTGTTTACTGTCTTCTGGATCCATATTTGCTACACTGTTTAAAGGGAGACTCCTTGATTTGACCACAATTTCAATTTCCCTTGTGAGTGCAGCCAGAATAACAAAAACAGGGTTTTGGTTTGAAGCTCAGAAAGCACACACTTCTACTAGTGTTTTATGGCCGGTCCTCCTCTCTACCCCTCTCTCCTGCTGTGCTTATAGGCTCTCACTCTTCTGCACCCCTCCCCCTTTTGCGTGGGTTCCATTTAGTGGATACGCGGATGCCACGTCACAATCAAGGAGTGTACCTTTAATGATTAAGCTGAGATGACCTTTATAAATCCTTAATGTCAAGATGCTAAATGTGAAGCTTCCCTATACTTTAATAACGGTAAAGGAGTGTGTCTGTGTAAGAGAGGCTATAGTGTGTATATAAACAGCACACATGCTGAGTCAAGACTTGAAAAACCGTACTTCCATAGTCTCTCGCTAACTACTCTAATTTATTGATATGATGTGTCAGTGGGGGAATACGTGTGTGTGTGTGTGTGTGTGTGTGTGTGTGTGTGTGTGTGTGTGTGTGTCCAGTACCTCGTGCATCCATGCACTCAGCATTCCTTGCACATTCACCCTGATAACAATGTTTTTCTGATGTGGCTGGGCATGCATAATTGCCATATTATCAGCCTATTTCATAGCCCATTCAGTCACTCACGTTATATGGAGAGCTTTTATGCAAACCTCAACAATGAATGTACGTTTTACTCCTTTCCTACCTTGAAGGTGCATTTTTTGTATAGAGGTTTGTGACAGTAGTGAAGTGTTGTGTCCTTTCACGCCTTCTGTCTATTTAGAAGCAGTTATGGCTTTCCACTGCTATGTTGATGTTATAAATAGTTGTTTTAGAGCTTGTGGCTGTATGGATTTGACATCATAAATGGATCATTGCAATGCCATTGAGCATTCTTTCGTTATCATTGCTGTAGATGCTGTAGAAGACAACCAAATGGTTCGGTTGTTTGTAAGGTGTGTAACTTGTTCCTCTTGCACACATGTGAACAACACTGAGGCTAAATATGTTTCGCCCTTGCAATTTAACCTAGCCAGTTTATCTGATATTAAATCGTTTTCCATAAGCCTAGTCCAATTGATCTCCCAATGCACATCATGTACAGTACAACCAAATTAATTTCCTGATGTCAGAAGACTTATGTCTTTATGACAACACCCCATGACCCCATCTCCTCCAGGGTATTGATAAAGTCACATCCAATCTTATTTATTGTAATTGAATGCAGATATCTCTTCGACTGGAGGGTTGTCCTTAGTAGTTTGCCACAGTGAGATTAAGATTGCATTATATTGATCCCAGAGGGGAAATTAAGTCGTGGCAGCAAAATGGAGTAGACAATGTGATGAACTACAAGAAGAGAAAAAAATAAAATAAAATAAAATAATAAATAACTATTTGTAAGAAAACAGCACTTCAATCCACAAAACAAGATGTATATTTTGGAGTTCCTGCTGTTCTCATGCACTAAACAGGTTAATATTGTTTAACCATTAAAATAGCTATTTTAATCAGTCAATCTTTATTTATGTAGCACTTTTAATACAAATACATGTAACACAAAGTGCTTCACACTACAACATCATTAAAAACAATACAATATATATAAAAAAGTAATACCGCCACAGCCACTATGTAACACCCATCATCCCAACCCTCCAATCACAAACAAGCACCAGGGAAAACAGAAAATATAGCCCAAACATCCGAGGTCCCATTCCTGACATCCCCGAAACACTAAAAATCCAGGGACCCCAGATCTGCTCCCCAACCACTTCAGTCTCAGTCAGAGAATGGAAAACCGAAGACACTGAAGGAATGAGCCCAAACACCAACATACCCCAGACCCCCAAGGATGCGGCACCAGGGGCGCATCACTGAACACAATGCATGTGACTAAATAGACCAGCTCCCCCCAGCTAAACCCCCAGGCACTGCAGGCCAGGGCACACACCCAACCACAATCCAGCCCACCAACCAGGCACCACCATGCCACCACCCTAACTGGAACCCTGGAGATGACACCACAGCAGCACTAAATAACCCACTCCACAACACACCTCCCAGAACCTCTAATGCTCTATCCTCGACCAGTAAACAGTAAAAATAGACAATTGGTTCAAATCTTTTAAGTTAACACCCGGACTCAGCCCTCCACCCCCCAGATACCTGTCCATAGCCAAAACAAACATCACACGGACTATCACCTCACACTATGCCAGCTGTCCATTCTGTGTGTGCTGGAAAAATAATGTGGTTCAGCCCTGACTGACTGCAAATGTCAACACAAACAATGTGGTGCAGACAGCACACAACAACAATACCCTAACCGTGGCAATTTTGTCCAATTATGGGGCAGAGCCTCTAGGTATGGTATTGAAGGGAGGGGTGTTTTTGTTTTGATCGAGTTCAAATATCAGCATTCGTTTTCCAGCTTTGCTGACTCCACCTTTACATATTTTGAAAATGATTTTGGGAGTGATATTTCCATATATATGAAGCACACCAATAGCAACCAGTACATTCATACAACCCCCTGAAGACTTCATGATCGGTATGGGAGTGCTGTGGGGACCCTTGTTTGCATCTCACAATGGCCCAAAATAGCACCTTGCCTCCTAAGTTTGTGTTGTTGTGTGTACTCAATGTCTTTCAGATGACTGATGACACTCCAGAGGTGTGTATTGAATGTTAGTTGGTGCTGAATACCAAGCGGTGTTGTAATATTGATCAGGCTAGCGTGTTTGTTTGTCCTTCCTGCCACCAGCCCTGATTGTAGAAATGTGTACTCCCAAAAGACAAAAAGGCAGATAAAATCTTTCACATAAGGTATTCGTATCTTCAGAAGTGATGTATTCACTGTGTACTGGCTCTACACATTGCTATTGTTCGTCGTTCAGTGTATGGTCAAGCTAAAGCTATCAAACAAACATATTTTCTCTTATAAAAGGTACGGTATGCACAATGGCGATGGAGTAGCACAGCTCATAATGGGTTTTATGGCTCATTTGTTTAGCTACATATGTTGGACCCTTTACTGTGCCGTACAAGGAAAGGAGAAAGAGACTGCACACATCTGAATCAATTGAGTGTTTTTGGAATGTTTGACAATTCCATGGTTTTGTCAGTATTAAAAACAAAACAAAAAATGGTGAAAGAACTATTAACAAGCTTAAAAGGTGAAGCGTGAAGCCTTTAGACATGAACATGTTTAGATTTAGTGTAAAAGATGACAATAGAATGGAGCACATACAAGTGATCACATTTGGTTTTCATTACAATTCAGCAAAACACAGAGGGGAGGACAGACAATGTATTTGCACACATTTTCAGTTTTTATCACCTGCCAGCTCAGCTCCAATTTACCATTCGTGTTAAGTGTCTCTGACAGTTTGCTCTCAACATCTACCAATGGAAGAGTTTCAAGAGCTGTAATGTCAAACAAGTCTCTGTGTGTAAAGCAGCAAACCTATTCTCTGACTAAGCTTGCATTATGAAATACTACTGTTAAATACAAGAAATGCTGTTACTGCTCTTTTTCATGAAATACACTGTGGCCTTAGCCGCTCTAAAACAGTAAGTAGTGCAATACAATGCAGTGCAATACAATTTCTAATGCTGCCACATCTATATTCACTGCGTACATGACCGTTGAACTACTTTCTACAGCTGACCCTATCGCTATGGTAACAAGGAACAACGTAAACAGTCTTCAAAGCCCTGAGAGAGACACAGAGGTTGTGGGGTTCAAACGGCTCCTGATTACTCATTTCCTCTCAGTAATGTTGAATATGTTGAGGCTCAGCTGCTGTTCTTATGCTTGCAGCACAGAGGAGTATTGTGGGATAGAGGAGGTCACCGAGGTGATTGAAAGGTTGGCAATGGCAATCGTCGGGTGACAGCTGGATTGTGCTCTTTGTGTGCGCTGTGGCCGTCAACACAGACAGCCGCATTAGAGAAAGGCTGACAGTTTTACAGGAAGTGTTAGCTGTCATGAACTGTGAGCTTTAAATCAAGTAGGGAAGTGATGAACCCACCCGGAAGTGTGTGTGCGTGTGTGTGTGTGTGATTCTGAAAAGGTCAGTCTACAACAGGAGGATGGGAATTTGGCATTGAACTTTGTTTTGTCACTCTTAGTCTCTTTTTTCCTGATACTGTATATGTTTTTGTTCACAAGTATTTAAGCTTCTTTCTTGGTCCAGGCCATGTGGTGTTATGGGATTACAGTTGGCATGCACCAGGATTACAGAGAGGGAAGACCTTAGCCTTTACAAGCTGATAGCACAGAAACACAGCACAGTCCCACTCTGTGCATAGTTCACGGGCAATTTGTTTCTGTATGTGTGAGAGCAGAGACAAATCACAAAGTGTGTGCTTGGCTGACTGGCTATATCTCTATGTGTGCACTATGCATCTGCTTGTGTGCAGAAGTGAGTCTGATTAGATTTAGATTCATTAGATTCATCTGGAAACAGTGAAGTCCCTGGTGTGGCAATTTACAGCACTGTTTTTTACAGCACGCACATCTGAATTGAAACATTTATGATATCACCTCTCCTTTCGGCATAATTCCACCATTTATTACTTAAAACTATTAAACCTATGTACAGAATATGACAACGTTATCAGTGGACTGCATTGTGCATGTATGTGTGTATACTGTATGTTGTCTTTCAGATACTACAGTTCAGATGGTTAGCACCATTGTTAAATGTGCACATGGTCCTCCAATTTTACCACATGCTACACATTAAAAACAATACCTATACTATTTTACTTGATGTCAGTGTGGGCTTACAAATTAGTAGCTCTTTTTTCTTTATGATTCAGGCTTAGCTAATTAAACATTTGGATAATAGAACCTCAAAGTGTGGAGAATATCTTCTGCCAGTAGACCTGTACAATTGGAAAAGGTACTTATGTTGTTTTGTATGAGATGTCGTGCCAAGCCAAGTCTATTTTCTCTGTACCATGCATTCATTGTCAAGACAATACTGTAGATTAATTTGCATCAGACAATACTGTCAGAAAATTAAAACCTCTTAAATAAAGTCTTACATCACACCGACATTTGTGAAAATGAGAACTACATTAATTAAATGTTACCTACAAAAGTGTCATAAGCTTGTGCGTGTGTTTCTTGTGCGTGTGTGTATACATTGGCATCACACTTTATATTTGGATTTCTGCATAGTACATGCTATAATAGATATGATTGCCTGTGGCATTAGAGCATGTGTGTAGGAAAAGAAATGTATACTATATACTACCTGGCTTGGTCTCATTCTAACAAAACAGAACGAAAAAGTCCGATTAACATTAATATGATGTGTGCAACAAGTCTTTGCAGTTGTTGTAGGCTATAATTTAGTGTAATTTACAACAGCACTTTAACTTTAAGAACACATTCTCTGTGAAATGTGCCAGTCCTGATGGAAAAAGTAGAAAATAACCTAATGCCCGCTTTCTTGTTATGTCAAACAAGAAACCTAAGGCCTATACTACAAAGGGAGTTCAACATATTAAGATTTAACTCGGGTTTATCAAGCAAAGTCAGGGTTGACAAACTGACTGCCTAAATTGGTGTTAAACAGTACTAAGACTGTGATGAAGATGTTGGCTAGTCTGTGTCTGAGTCTGTGTTAACTTAATTTTGGTTTGTGTTACATTCACATAAAAGGGGCTCGGTCGGCAACGCAGGCTGACTTTTTGCATAATGACTCAGAACTCTTAATGGCCGGTGAATACAACTGCATCCAGTAGTTGTACCCTATACAGCCTATACTGCTATACAGCCTATACTATATAGCCTATTCTTGCTCATGTTCAGCATCACCGATGGAATAGCCTACATAAAGTCTCCGCTGGCAGAATATCACAAAGCAAGGCACAATCTGGCGAGTGGCATTGGAGACGCCTGGCCCTGTAGAAGCTTCATGGTGTTCTGCAGAGTTGTGCTGCCTATATGTTGTACAACACCAGCACATTTAAAAGACCCAATCGACAATTGACGCAAGGACTGTGAGCGGTTCACTTCACTCCGCAATGTTATATTTGCAGAAAAATGTAATATATCATTTGATTACATTATACCCTACTCATTTTAAAATTGTGTAAGTGTTTGTGTGGGACATAAAACATGTCCCACATATGCTCCTAGAGCCTATCATAAAAAACCGATAATAAATGTTAAGATGTATTATAAACATGCTGCTTTGCTCTATTATATGCTCCATTAAAGTCATCTTTAGCCTACAATAGACTATCGATTCGATCAGTATTTTTCGACAAAGCAGTGCAACTCGGCAGAACAGCAGCAGCGTAGTTTTCTCAAGATATGGGCAGAGGTGCAGTTCTTGTGTAGGGTAACAGCAAGTTAACCTCAAAGATAAACTGCTGGGAGCGTTTAAGAGATGCAGTGGGAATTGCCGTGAGAGCATACTTCTGGTAAAACATCTGCACCTTTCGTAGTATTGGTTGATGGTTACACCCGACGTCACAAAGTAACTCATGAAGTTACTTGGATAAGCCAGTTACTGTACCTCCCTGTCGTAGGCCTCAGGTTTGCATTTGGTAACTTCAAATGAAAGCATGAGTCATCAAACACAAAACGTGTCCCTTTAACGGAAGAATCAGTTTTTCCATGTGCCATTGTACGTTTTTATTGTGAGATTTTTACACTAAGCTGGTATTGCTTGAATGTATTTCCACTTAATTACACTCCTACTATATTTCTCAGCTATTTGCATCCTCAATCATGCCTATATTTTAATTGTTTGCTAAAGAGTTAAAAGTACATTCAAACATGTTGATGCTGTTGTACTGTTGCTTTTCACAGGCAAGCTGCTATTTTATGGCGGCCATTAACAATTTCAGTTTAACAATGCAGTTTAACAGCTGTTATCCTAATTAATAATGTAGCCTTGCTCTACATTGTATCTATGCAATGGTGTATGTATTAGCCATCAACTCAGTCCAGGTTAGTTACAATCAATTAAACCTATTTGAAGTGACATTAATATATCTCTCCTGTTTTCCTCTGGGTCCAAAGCACACACTTTGTGGCAGATAGAGGGCCCAAATCCAAATTCTACTGCATACACATACCCTGTACATGTGCACTGCTGGCACAACAAGGTAGTGTGTTTGAAACCCGAGGTCAACGGGAGGGTTAAAAGGCATGAAAAAACAACACAAATACATAAAGAAATATTTAATTAATAAATAAATACACAGAGCAATGACAATAAAGAGAACAACACAATCAGACACAATCAGGTGGCGCCATCTGTTGGTACGATATATGATAATAAGAAGGACAACTGGAGGGATATAATACTTGAAATAGAGTAAGTAGAGTAAGAGAATTTGGATGGAACCTCTGACTCACAACCTTTTGGTTGTAGGTTTGAATGCTAGATATTGTGTCTTGCATTGACAATAGCCTGGTTGGTGACTCTCATAAATGTGAATGGTGTGTGTGTGTGTGTGTGTGTGTGTTTATGCTGTTACCCTTTCTGTCTCGCTGCCTCACACTAATTTGATGCATCTGCATCCAATTACCCTGAACAGAAATAACAGAATTGTGTTCAATCATAGCATTTGTACTCCCTTATAATAAACCTTCAAACTCACTCTCTCTCACTCTCTTCACACACACACACACACACACACACACACACACACGTGTACAAGATGAGAGCCAGCTTTCTAAAAGCCGTGCAGGCGTGAGGGAGGCAGGATTACTGTGGAAGAGTCAGGATTTGCCTTGCTTCTCTTTTTCCACGCTGGCCGAGCCCCATTCCTCCTCCTCATCCTGAGTGTGTGCGTGTGTGTACATGCGTCTGTCAGATAATACAGAGGGTGACTGCCGTCGGGTTCAGGGTGACGGTGGGTGCGATAAGGGGAGGTGGGAAACGGTGGCGTAAGGAGACAATGGGGGGGCTGTGGTGCTCCACATCAATGCATCACATGCGCTCGTACACGTGTGATTACAGTCAGCGTATCTGCAGCGCCTGCCTGACAGCTAGACTGATGAGATGGTGCGGGACTCCTGACAGGACATAACACTGCCCTTTGTAGCATGGACACACACACACACACGCACACACACACGCGCACACACGCGCACACACACACACGCACGCACACGCACACACACACACGCACACACACACGCGCGCACACACGCACACACATGCACACGCGCGCACACACGCACACACATGCACACGCACACACACGCACACACGCACACACACACACACGCACACGCACACGCACACACACACACGCACACACACACACACACATGCACACGCACACACGCACGCGCACACACACGCACACGCGCACACATATACAGCGTTTCACAGAAATACATTCACAGAAATACTAGACAATGACGCATATTCTGCACGTATGTATGCAGCTGTATATCTTCAAATGCACTTTCCCAAACAAACATAGGCTTAATGTATACCTTACTCATACATACATACATGTGCACACCCTGAAGGACTACCTGCTGGTTTTACACTCTGGGCACTAGCTTCTTGGTCAAGGCACAAGGTGTGGTGTGGCCAATACTTTTAGCTAATTTCGAGATTTGGCGGTAATCAGTCAATTTGTAAAAGGGCTGGATTAGAATGAATACATTATCATTAGGAGAGGTGGAGCAAGACTTCAATTACAGCCAATCAAATCAGTTCCTCTGATTTGATGTAGCACTGCACCAGCTGAAATGAACTGACACACCCTCTACTGCACCCCCATCCCGTTTAGGCACAAGCAATGTCATGGTGAGCTTGTAAATGAGCAAATACTCCCAGGTGAGAGAATAACAACCCTGCACCCAACAAAGTAGCCACTAGGTCAGTGTTTTTGCACTACTGCATTGTGCCTTCTGGATCGATTGCATGAAAAGGTTGCGGTAAAACCTAAAATGTTACTGTAAATCGCACATTGAGCAAATATAGAGTACTGTATTGGTGAAGATCACCGTGATATGGTCTGATGTCTTTGGTAACAATAATACTGTAATACTGTAGGCTCAAGTGAATTGTAATCTCTACAAGCACTGGCTCACTTTTAAATGCCTTTGCCCTTTTGCTGGCGTACATTTCGTTGTTTAGCTTAGAGAAATGCTGTTGCTGTAGCTAGGAATTTGTATGCTACTCCTACACCCACACTTTTGAGACTACTCCTTACCTATTTTTTGCAATGGTATTTCAAACATAAACAATGAGCAGGGTCTGAAAAATGTGGTTCTCTGTGTAGTCCTGAACTTCTGTGGCCCTCTCTGAAGAATAGCTTACACACATTTTTCAGAACTGAAAAAAAAACATTGTCTCACCATTCTGTAACATTTCTGCAGAAAAATAATCCATGTAATCTCCATATCCCTACAGCACTAAAGTCACACGTAGACACAATATGACATGTCATATTCACCCCTAGTTTATTAGAGTCACTTACATTTTACGGTAAACTCCGGTTAGAAGACAGGGCAGGTCCATGGTTGGGGGAATGCTTTGTTTGTGCATCCCCTTCCAACCAAGTCATTTAGCTAATGGGATTTTTCCATTGTTGTCCATGGTGAGGAAAGCACTCCAATTCAAGTCACTCACCTTTCACTACTGATTAATAACCTATTTTAAAAGCAGCCACATTGGATTTCCACCATGCAGGGTTGTACTGGGACTGACAAACTGCCTGGGACATTGAAGTCATACCAGCCCATGACCTGTGTAATCCTTGTTGCCAAATACAAACACACCATCCACTATAATAAACTATGAAGGAAGGGAAGAAAGGAAGGGAAGAAAGGAAGAAAGAACAAACAAAAGAAATAATCATTCTAGACATTTATATTCATAAAACAACACCTGCCAAATATGCATAAGCATAAAAAGATATGTATCTCAATGCTTTTTTCCACGGTTACATAAATGTTAAATAAAAATAATAATAAAAAGAAAATAATCTGAAAGGCGGACAGTGTTTTACAGTACATACAATTATTATTCCCACAGTAGTTGGATGTTATCAACACAGTAATTGTGAATACGTATCACACTTTATCACAAGCTCGTAAGCCTGGAAACTCTGGGAATGCCTGGGATGGCTATGTAACTGTGTGTGTGTGTGTGTGTGTGTGTCTCCTCCAGGACTGGCTCAGTAAGTTTGGCTACCTCCCGCCCCCTGATCCAGTGACAGGCCAGCTTCAGACCAAGGAGGC
>JAODUG010003846.1:0-10976 GCA_027564795.1 Aphredoderus sayanus
TACAGGCTCTACTGTGTGTATTGTGTACTACACTACACTGTATGGAGCTGTACAGGCTCTACTGTATGTATTGTGTATTACACTACACTGCATGGAGTTGTACAAGCTCTACTGTATGTATTGTGTATTACACTACACTGTATGGAGCTGTACAGACTTTACTGTATGTATTGTGTATTACACTACAGCATGTACTGTATAGAAATACACAAACCTACAAAACTTTACTGTACATATGTCAGACATTTAAAAGTGTTGGTTTGCCATTTCACCTCTAATTTGAAAATATTGTTTATTCTCCTCCCAAAATAGCTTACTTTGTCTATGTTAGAAAGCACACTTTGTTTTTTAATAGGTTGTCCATCATCATGCATTATGAGTACTGTATGCTCAGATTGATGCTTATAAGTGACTCTATTGGAGCCGCAGCGTTCCCAAGTCGGTGACGTGGTCTATAGTTTCCAAAAATGAAACTTGCATTTTCCAGAGTGGCTGGTTAGCTTACTTTGCAAGGTGTTGGGCCCCTATTGCTGAGGTTACCAGTTTAAGCCTCCGTGAACTACATTATTTTCCCATGTAAATGGTTTCCTGTATATATTGTGGATTCTACATACACTACTACAGCATGGATAGAGTTCCAATGGAAACATATTGTACTGTACAGTAAATAGTGTTGTAGAACACCGCCTGCCACAGACCTACACACTGGATACACTCATACAAGTAGTCATCCTGCAGAAATGTATTGTAGACTGTACATCGATGACACATACATGTACTGTATGTGTCATGCATTTGTGCTGTACTGTACACATTCAAAGTATGTACAGTATACTGAAAGAATGGCTGTATTCAAAATGAAGTCATAATAAAGTAATTCTGCATAATACATTCAATGTATTGCACTAATGCGTAATTCAATAATGATTGTATATTAGAGTAAAACCTCATTTTACATTAGAGCAAAACTTTAAATGCATCTTCTTTCATTGGTTTAGCTACATTATCAGGCCGGTGGTTCTGCTTTATCTCTGTGTGACATCAGGAGTGATAGTGTGTGTGTGTGTGTGTGTGTGTGTGTGTGTGTGTTCGCACTATATACCTGCAGGCCTGACAACAACAAATTAGTCAAAACAGACGGAGACCTGTTAAAGAGCTGAGACACACACACGTACACACACAAACACACACACACACACACGCACGCACGCGCACACACACATCGGGTTCATCGCATGCCAACATCATTCCAGGAGGCAATGGCCAAAACAACACCACAATGTTGACTGAGCGGCCGAGGCAGTTTGTTGTCATGGCAATAAATGCGACAGAATGGCGTATGAAGAGCTTAACGGGGACATCCCATGAATATTCACAGAAAACGCCTTCAGGGGACCTAGCCCCAATTAACAAATCCCATTAATTAGGAGACCATCACAGCTGATTAGGAGACGCCTGTCTGCCTCTGGCTCCATGTGGGCCGAATCTTCTGCTCCATGGCCGCAGCCAAAACAGCGTCGCCACATAGGATCAGTGCGCTCCACTGCGCGGTTAGCACACCACTGCTAATATCAAGACGTTCAGCTTGGTTACAGCTCATCTGCTGAGTGTAGCTAAAGAGTTCCCAGCTCCTGGGAGTGTTTCCAGGATACAGGGTTACCCCAACGCCAGGGGTGTGTGTGTGTGTGTGTGTGTGTGAGAATGGGGGTAGTTGTTGGCTTGCCCAAGGTCACTTCATCAGGGATTAACACTGTTTTAGGGGTTGAGTGCCATTGTAGTTTACGCATTGAATGTTAAGATGAAATCCCGCTTTTTAATCGACTCAGATTTAGAGTTCAGCGGTGTCAAGATGAAATAGAAAAAGCCCATAATCCTTTCTTCTGGAGCTACTGGCTGGTTAACCTATAAAAATAACGTGCCTGTCATTTTAAAGTTGAGAGGAAGAACTAACCTTAGCAGAGCCGGATGTATGAACACACAGACAGCACTGTAAATGTTTCCCACCTGGTGACAGTGTACCTATTTAAGTGAGTGTTTCCAGATGATTCAGCTAACAGATGATAAAACACAGGAATACCCCGCTCCCCTCGTCCCGCGGTGAGCTGGGAAGGTGTTGACCATGATTCAATTGAAATCCCAGCAGGTTGGAGTTGTTACATTTCAGACGCAGCAGAAACTAATGCTGTGATTTGGAGAGATCCATTTGTACAGCGGGTCAGAACGGGCTCCCTATAGAGCACTACACAAACACAACACACACTAATTATCATGCCAGCAAGCAAATAATAATGGTGGTATTGCTTACTGAAGCTAAATCATTTTAATTACGAAGACAGTAGAAATCAATTGCTGTCTGTACATGTGCTCGCACACTGCAGGGAGTCAGATATCCAATTATACTTATCTTATTGTCATGATTAACAGTGAGCGAGCAGCAGTTGGCCCACATGTGAATTAACTTTTACAATCTCCAGCCAACAAAGTGCTTCATCTCCAGACCTCATTTAACACAACAGCCTGACAGGCTGGAGGAACGGCCAAGTGACTCAACGCACTGCAGGCCTTTGATTTGCTACTAGCGGCAGTGCATTTGCATGTTGCACTAAACAATAGCCGTAGCGGGGAGCGGTAGATATTGGCAGGTTTGTGGTGGAGGCGTTGTGTTCCAGCATAATGCTAATCAGTCGACCGCTGGACAGCGTTCCCGAAGCCTAACAGGAAGAGGTAATACATTTTTAATTGCAAGTGTGATTATACGGCGTAAGGAACCTGCATCGGTTGATTAAATGCATTTGGGTTAATATTAGGGGCCAATCATTCCCAGAGACAATCCCTCTGGAGGGGCCCAGGTAATTGCAGGAGGACAATTATAATCCCTCATATTGTAATAACTGGAAATAATGTCCTGCAGGGGAGCCTTTCTCCCCTTGCACACAAAAGATAAATGATTGGCTGGTGCACGTACGTGCACGCTGGCACTAAAAAGGTGAGATTCATCAGAAATGATGATTGCTGCTATGTCAGCGTTTAGCTAGCTATTGTACGGCACATATTATTTATTCCAACATGGTTTAACAAACACACTGTTAAATTGACCTAACAGTGCACAGGGTGGATGTGTTTGTTCGGCTCCAGGGAGATGCTGAACACGCACACACCCCGTTAAACAGGGTAACAACTGTTATTGTTGACCACACACCCATGGCCCTTGGTGACAGTTGCTAAGTAACTGGACATGTTGACACTTGGCTCTGCGGAAAGGTTGCTCAATTGGTCAATGTGTGCTTTTGTCAAAGTGTCATATTCCCTGTTTTCATGGAAACTGAAAAAAAAAAGTACTTCAGTTCAACAGTCACTTCATCAAGGACGGGAAGGTTGTCTAGACAGTTTCCCAGTGATTCTGTGAGGTACTAGGTTTGGTTTTCTGCCTCACACCAAAGAAAGCGATGAGTCATGATATTTTCTTAAGCGAAAAGATGCTTGTTAATGCTCTCTTACCGTTTTATGACACCTAATGTCCATAAATCTAAATGAGGTGTAAAATATAGCTCAGTAACAGTGCCATAATCGAGTCATGTCGCACCTGCGTTGCATTTTTAACACTTCATAAAAACAGCCTGTCGGGGTTTCTAATGGTAATTAGGCTAATATATTTTACTGTTGAAAAGATGATTTGTTTTGACATGTACAACTACATCACACTTCTCAGCAACCCAAAACAGGATCAACATCAACTTATTTATAATCAAAATGGACACAGTTATACTGGATGGCTGTCAGTGGTCAATCTGCAAGGGAAGGAAATGGTTGCCACAGGCGACCAGGCTGCAGTCTGATTGGTCGTTAAGAGAGCGGGGGAAGACAGAACGAGCAGGTCGAACATCGCAGGTGTCCTCCGAGGCCACAAGCCCTGTTTTAGCCTTAAAGAACAAGTGTAAACTGACAGAGAGATAGAGAGAGAGAGCGAGAAAGAGAGTCTGTCATCCCTGGCTCGCCCATGCGTGACTCCCCGACTGTTCAGATTGCAGGGAAGAATAATTGGACACAGTCTCATGTAAATGTGTCCATGCCACAGAGTTTAAGGTGTGTGTGAGTGTATGTGTGTGTGTATTCATGCGGATGACAGGTTGAGCCCTACTGGCGGCAGACAGACGGGCGAAACAGGAAAGTGACAAAACTTATTCTACCTGAGGAATTAACAAGCCCCTGTTCCACAGGTTAACACGAGACACCTGGACAGACAGAATGACAGACAGGCAGGCAGATGAAGAATGCGTCGAGGAAATGTTGGAATAAACACAGGAGAACAAATGGTCATAATTACGTCATTATAATGGAAACAATACATTTCCCAAAAGAAAAAGTTAACAATGAAAATAGCCTAAAGCTGGAACCAGGAGGATGAAATGAAATGTGATGCCACCTGTTGAAATCCAGAGCAGAGGCTTAAGGCCGGCTAGCACCTCACTAACACACGGTAGCCACTAGCATGTTAACAAGTTAGCGTTAACATGCTTGTGAAAAACGGACATAGACATACATGTATTTGCAACAAAAACATATGCACAACAAAAATGTATATTTCTGGTTCAAGTGGTGGTAACTTTACATTTGTTACTATCTATTTTGTTATATAGTAAATACTGTAGTACTACTGTAGTTACTTGTAAATGTATCATGTGTGTTATCAGTTTTCTGGTAATATTTTGATGATTTCAAATGTCCACATGAGTATATGGTTAGTTTAAAGAATGTGTTAATTTGTGAATTTTTGATTTGCTATAATCACCCCTTGCCAACACACACACACATGCGCGAGCACGCACACACACACACACACACACACACACACACACACACACACACACACTTGTGCAGCCACATCTCTGGTCCTGAAACTAGTCAGAGCACAGAGGAACACATATATGTGGCTGATTCATTTGTGTTTATATGCCTTTTTATACACTAGGTAGACCTACATGTTTCCCTGCTTGTTTTCTGCCATCCTCTATATCATCAAACAGTCCTGTAATATGCTGAACAAAGGAAGCAATGCCTTCTATTTTATTACAATATTGTAATATGATAATAATTGTAATACTTGTAATACTGCAAAGTTGTTGTCAAAACAACTTTACTGCTTTAAACGAAGAAGCCAATATAGTGTATTAATGCAGCACGCAGGTATACAGTAAATGCCATGATATTCTGTCACTTAATTATTAAACTATCTGGAGCCAGACCTCTGGCACCATTAAGCTACTGTACTGTATATAAACAGGCATTAAAAATACTGGATCACAAACCAATTAAGTGGAAATATTGCCGACAACATTTAGACAAAAACATTTCGTTTTTTAAACGTCAGAATCCAATTTTGTGTATATAAACTGTGCACAGACATACCAATTGATAACAAAACAAGATATTTGTGGGAGTAAAATAATAACATAGATAACAACAGTAGATTGGAAAACAACCTGCTTACCTATCATCATTTTCAGTGAAAGACAGGAATACTCAAAAGTTTTATACTGATGCACATGCATACACAAGTGCATGTGCGCACACTCACACAAACAAACCCACACACACACACACACACACACACACACACAGCACAGACACAAACCCATACATATTAATGCGTCCAATTTAATTACATTGCAGTTTTTTGTTTTTCATTGTTAAATTTTATATTTTATGTACTGTAGAACATTTCTCTTTGAATGGACACTTTTCTGTAATTTTCTCTTTTAAAAGCCTATCCAGGGACAGGGATTGCAAATTATCCTTGGTTAGAAACAGCATATGCATGGCAATTTACATTTACCTCTCAGTCATTTAGCAGACACTTTTCCAAAGTGACTCACATTTGTCAATAGTATCTGAGGCAGCCATACACCAAAGTCATCATTAGCCAAGCATTCAAGCACGCTGTAAGTAAAAATGCATTTGTCTGTTAAATAAACAAGTAAATAAATAAATAAATACACACATATTAAAATACAACTAATAATACCATACAATAGTGTTGGATTATGCTGTATGGAGCAGAAAGGGTACTGCCCACCTGTATAAAGTGGTTCTAACACAACACTGCTGTCAGGATACCACACATCTAGCAGGTGAAAACAACTGACTGAGGACATATTTGTCAGCAGTCTATTTGAGGTCAAAGCCCATCTATTATGGGACAATATAGATAATGGCAGTTTAAACATTCAGAATTATGCCAGAGCATATCCTGCTCTTCCTGGAGCGCTATAATTATGACAGACAAATGCCTGGACATTACCGTTAAAGACATTTTCTCCAGCTGCTTTCAACAGTTTTCACAGTTCTCTCTGTAGACAGGCAGACGGGTCTTTGTTAAAAGGACAAGAGAATAGGAAAGCTTTCCAAAATGAGGAACCCCTGTAACTGGTTTGATTTTCCAAAACCACATTAGCACCACATGTCCTGGTGCATCATGGGAAATATAATGCTAAATATACAGCTGCTCATTGAGTGTGTGTGTGTATGCATTGATGGGTTCCTTAATGCAAGCTAACGAAACTACAACACCAGAGCCCAATCATAACTCACTCTGAGACAGAACAGTTAAGAAGTAGAAATAAGCAGATGTATAAAGTCTGCTACAAGATGACGCACAAACAACCAATAAGCTGCCTCCCTGTATGCTGCCATGCATTCGAACTGTCCCATTGCCTGTCCTTTCCCTTACGGACAGGTGTATGCTGCAGTGTGTGCTGCTTGTCATTAATAAAGATACAAGTATAGAGCTACAACTGAGAACTGAGTTGGCTCTTTGTTTTGGCGTGACGTTACCATGACAACAACACCACCCTTTGTGCCAGCAAAAAGAATATTGAGGGGAATGAGAAATGGAAGGTGGGTGGGGGTGGGGGGGATTTCCCCCCCTTAGGCGGACCAGAATGACCCAGCGCATGCAAGTCAGTACAAAATGTCTTCAGTAAAGTAAGGTGACATGCCTACAGTACATAAGAGACTGGAACTGGTCCCTTTACCTCTCCTATAATGAATTATGTTGCTCTATCTTTGTTCTATTGTAAAAGCTTTGGTTGTAACCTACCTGTTCACACAATATGCACACACTACAGAGCCTGTAAAGCACAGGCGTATATCCACAATTTGATGTGCTGTGTGTGTATGTGTGTGTGCGTGTGCGTGTGCGTGTGCGTGTGCGTGCGTGTGCGTGTGCGTGTGTGTGTGTGTGTGTGTGTGTGTGCGTGCATGTGCGTGTGCGTGTGCGTGTGTGTGTGTGTGTGTGTGTTCTCTCAAGAGCAGATACCTTTGTGACAGACAGGAGAGTTGGAGAGATTGTTGTGTTTTTAGTTCATTTGAACCAAATATATTCTCTTTCCAAAAATCTGCTGTGATCCTGGCCCCTCTTTCTGTAAGGCCCACAAACGTGTGCACGCACGCCGCATCAAAATATGCTTTAAACACACACGCACACACGCACGCACACAAACGCACACACACATAAAGCTCAAAAGCTTGAGATTGAGAGCAGTGGCGTGCAGCGAGTAAACAGAGACGAGACGAAACAGAGAAACGTCTATAGAGAACGAGGGAACAGGAAGGGAGAATATGGAAACGGGTAACTATAAAAGGAGGATAAACAAAGTAGAAAAAGAGAGAACCAAGACAGTGGAGGTCAGAGGTGATGAAATCCTACTGATGGAACAGCAGGCATCAGTTCAGGTCGCCATGACAACAACGTCATCTGACTCCCCCCGCTGAGACCCCCTGCCAGAACACCCTATGATTGCACAACACACACACACACAGTCACACACTCACACACTCACACACACACTCACAAAACAAACACAACCTGCCCAACAGGCAGATAGCAATGTCGTTTTGGGAGGAAAAGCTTCGATAAGTTGTTAAGACACCTGAAACAGCTCCCAGTAAGGAGCTGGGAAGACTGGGATCAGGAGTGCTCTTTGTCAAACGCAGTGATATTGCTAAACTAGCATTTACATTTACGGTTTATTATGGAGTGATGAATGGGGCACACACACACACACACACACACACACACACACACACACACACACACACACTCCAATCAGCCTGTGGCTGGATGTCACACTTGACACACACAGAGACAAAGAAAGCATGCACTGAACCAAATAACACCCACCCACATTTAGACTTACAGTACATGCAGACATGTCCACATGCACATGCACACATTTACTGTACACACATCCTGAGTACACACACCCACCCACATACTACAGTACACACAGTACACACACACACACACACATACACACACACCAAGAGCAGCTCATCAGTAATGCAGAAAGACAGAATTATTGTCACAAACACACACACACACAAAGTGTGTAGAGTAACCACCAGGCACAGTTTCTGTACAGTCTGAACAAGTGCTAAGATTAAGATTAATATAACTACGATTATATTACATTTAATTATGTAATTTAATTATTTAATTATGTATTCATAAATCATCTTCTAGCGATATTTTACGCCTCTAAAATATGCTATAGTTTACATGTAAACAAATCATTCTAGGGAGGTCGTCATCCTCAGAGGAAATACAATTTGAATAAAATATCGATGTCTTGTACATCCAGTGGAATAATAAAGGGGGTTGATCAAGTTTCATTTCAGTATTTTTTTCAATTGCATTAATTTGTGTATTTGTTTACTTTTTTTCTAAGTATTTTATAATTGGTAAGGCCAGGCAAAGTGTATGTGCTTGGTTGCTGCTATCAAAGCTAAAAATTGTGCAAATAGCCTAGTGCAATTAGAAATTACAGACTTTTTCTATTCGGTTTCTTTTACTATGGCATGGAATGATGGGTTCTCCAGAAGATGCTTCACAGTATGATACTTTATCTATATTGCTGACCTTGCCTGCTCGATGGAACATCAGTCAAGTCAAGTCAAGTCAATTTTATTTGTATAGCCCTTAATCACATTGCAGTCTCAAAGGGCTTCATAGGATCAGGAATCAAGAACTTGGAGCGTGTTGGTGATTTTGTGATTCATTTGGAAGCTCAAAAAGTCTGTGTGAGTCAGTGAGATGGTAAGTATGATTAGGGACTTGTTAACATGTCTTAATGACACTAGGTTTTAGTATAATTGACACAAAAAACCTGTCTAAATGGACACGATGATGGAGGAATCTGGTAAAGGGATATTACAAGACATTTGCTCACTACGATGCCCTGCTATCCAGGGAGCCCAAGACTTAAAGGAGCGCTAAGCAGAATTTGATTTCCCCTCTAACTCACATTTAAAAAAAAGATTTACATTTAAATTTAATTTAAACTCCATAGCAAAGATGATTGCAAACGCCATGTTATAGCAAACAATATACTATTGCAACCTATTGGCCTTTCTTTGTATTGCTGGTTGTAAATACAAATAAGTGCATAATGTACATACATACTTGACTGATATGGAATACTAATATATTATTATTCAAGTTTAATTAATGTTATTACAGAATACATTGTGGGAGAATAAAGAATGTGTTCTACTTTTCCATACAGTAAACGTGATGTATTTGCTGATGTATTTACTGATATATTCTCTGTAGTCCTGTCCTCTCTAACTAGTAACCACCCATTCCGTATTTCACGGATTAGTCCTGAAAATAGAATGCTAGTCCCGGGAAGGTGAAATTAATAGATGTTAATAGATGTGTGCCGATAATCTCTGAAAAACGCAATAAATTCTTAAAGATGAATTTTGCTTGTTAATCCCTTGTCTCTGACGGTCTTCCTGACGTTCCTTATATATTGACCCCTTGTACGTGCTAGGTAGGCTAGACTGTACACTCACAGTTGTTTTAATTTGCCAGCCAATTCAATTGTGCCTCAAAAACATACAGTATGCCTAATTGTTCTACATCTCTACTTGTGATTTGATTTCTCATTTTACTTATATATTTTGAATTAAACAACATAACAATTTAATTACATTTAGTTTCATTGGCAACACACACATTGGGGCACCAAGTACAGTTTTATTTCATGATAAGATTAAGGGGGTATATTGTTTTTTATTTATATTGCTGTTTTCCCCTGAAGAATGAACAATTATCTCTACATGTCATGTACTAAACTCTGTTAAGACATCCAATATTAACTGTAACATAAAATATTGCATTTTTTGTATTTTATTAAAGAAATGTTCCCAGAATGCAGAAACCCCCTAAGCCCCAGGACATCCCTGACCCCTCATGTCTTCAGCCAGTTAGAAGTATGAGCCAGGCCAAGCTGAACCTGGGCCTCAGTCAGGTGTTTGGTTAGTGGTGTTAAAAGGTTAATATAATGGGTCTCACACCCTAACATTTGTCTGTGTGGGGTGTCATAGCCTCAGGTGTGGCTTGCTGATGTACTGTAGCTACCACTCCAGTTGGTAGCCACATTTAGCCTGGTGTAACCAGACCCAAACTTTACTTTGAGAATAGTGTCTGTTTGTATTGCTTCATCTACCTCTACCACCATTTCAAAACAAACACTTGACTTCAACATCATTACATTTGCCCACCATGGCTGATTGGTCCGCCATCCAGGTGGCTATGTGAATGTTAATTTGAAAAGGGTTTCCAGACTATAATCTCAGCGAAAAGTGAGCTCAGAGCAATATATTTTACTCTATTAAAAAATATTTTATAGATTTTTGGGTACCCTTCCCTTAACCCTCGTAATGTACTCATAAATCTCATATTTGGCCACCTGGCGGCGCCATCTGATTGTGTATGATTTTTGTGTTTTTCAATTGTCATTGCTGAGTGTATTTATTTCTTTATTCATTATTTCTTTTAACCCTCCTGTTGTCCTTGGGTTTCAAACTCACACCGTGTTGTGCCAGCAGTGCACATAAGCTGTAGAATTAGGTTTAACGCCTTCTATCTGCCACAAAGAGCTAGTGATTTGGGTCATTCTGACCCAGAGGAC
>JAODUG010003848.1:0-10975 GCA_027564795.1 Aphredoderus sayanus
CCCCCCCCCCCCCCCCCCCCCCCCCCCCCCCCCCCCCCCCCCCCCCCCCCCCCCCCCATACAGAGAGCAAATTGAGTCTTACAGGAACTGGGTTGGGATGCCAGGTATCTACAGGACTCCGTCAGCCTCGCCACTCATAATAAGTGTTGTGGGACTGTGCCTCTCGCTCCCCTCTGCAGATGCTAAACGAGCGTCACGTGATGGTGCGTGTCGGGGGAGGCTGGGAGACCTTCGTGGGCTACCTGCAGAAACATGACCCCTGCAGGGGAGAACCGGGGGGCAGAACCGATGTCAGGGTCTGCCGAGCCAGGGCGAAGACGCCCAATGTAAAGGGCATCTCCCCCGACAGCTACATGGTGGTTGGCGCCCATTACCGCGGCAAAAAGTAATATGTCTAAGCCCCTGCTCTTGTAATATTCAGTTGGATTCTAGTGTGCTTTAACCTCATCAGATCAGAATGTGTGCTACAGCAGTGGTAACAGCCAGAATAACATGTTTGGTTGCTCTTGGCTTATAGGCATACAATTATTTTAATAAACCCAGACAGGTGGTTTAAGCTATGTTTGCTGATGTCAGCATGTATTGTATACCAGTCGTACAGAATAAAGTGTTTTTCCAACACAACAAAAATGGTCATGGAGAAATCAAATCAAAAAGGTATGTATGGACAGAGTCCTAAGAAGAGTATTAAGAATCATCTTAAAGAATCATCTTAAATAACATACAGTAACTGATCTGATTTTTCATGGGTTAAATTAGGAAGGCATTGGTGCTAAGGAGACACATAAGAAGGCAGTCTTTGAATATATGACATGATATATGACATGTGATACCTGCCTAAACAAACATACATGTATATGCTGCTGCAACACACTGGAACTGACGTTACAGTGTACTTTACATTATACATACATACATACACTAACTTGAAGGAAACCAATTGTAAAAGTGGCTGTCGTTTATCTAGGATTATATTATACTGAGTTGGTTTTATTCTAATAGTATGTAGAAAAGTATATAGCTAAGGCATTCTAGACAATATCACAAACTGTATATGCATATATATTGATTGAATTGTTGTATTTGATGTTTGGAATGTGGATGCTTTGTAATGGCATATTTTGTGAAATATAAAGTACATTGGTAAACAGTATACACATTTAAATATATCATATTTAGATACATCTAGAGGAATCTGATACCTTGTAGCCCAGTTTATACAGTGATTAAATATAATACACATCAATACCTTGTAATTATCATGAATGTTTTCTTTGTTAGGTACATGCATTCTAATTGCAATAACGTGTAGTTATTATGAATGCTTATCTCTTTGTTGTATATGTACATTTACTGTATTGGCTCCTTAAATCTGATCTTGCCTGAGTGTAAAAAACTGGAGTGACAAAACAGTTCCTTCCACTAGATGGCACTGTGTCACAAGTGACACATTTGGCTCTGTAAAATTAACATTTCCATACCTTCGTTCTTTATCCCCATCTAGCCTTATGGGGTCGCTCTCTGCATTTGAATGTGAAAATGATTTATTGACACCAGCCAACTTTAATTGAATTATCTTTGCTTGTTCTCAGAGCGGTGTTATGTTTCAATCTATTCTATCAGGTAAAACAAAACAGCAGTCTCTATACAATATTAATTACAGATTTTATTTTGGTAAAATAAATAAATAAATAAAAATTGACACAATTGTATTATCTTTTAAAGAAACTAAATGTAATGACCTCATGCAAGACTATAATGTCTTTTTTTCCCCCTTACACAACATCCTTTGTGGACTGATCCAGTATAAATGACGTAGAAAACAATAGCTGTGCTACTTTAAATGAGTGCCACCTTAAATATGGCATATTGTACAGGGCCATCCTTGTCTGAACACATTTTCTAGTTCCTCCTACAAGATATCAGTTTTTTACAGGAATCTAACTGCAGTTTTTCCATACATGAACACATTGTGCTAAATTGAAATACTTTCCCTTCATTTAGGCTCATACACTTTTTGTAATATCATTACTGTACCACAGATTTTAAAAAACAATCTGACCAAAACATTCACATGTAGTGGTAAAGTATCCACTTTTTTTTACTAATACTTCAAATTAAGACATTGCGGAACAAATATGTGTTTTTTCACTTTCTCTGTAAACATTTTGGTTTTTTGTAGGTGCAGACTATGGGTTATCGCCGCAACGATAACACAAAAACCTGGTTGTGTGTAGTTGTGCTTCAATCACAATAATGCATGTATCACTTGTAGGTGTGCCCTGTATATTTACATTACTGTTTACAGCAATACAGTAGATCACTGCTTTTGAAGGTTAGACTCAATGAACCACCATATCAACCCAGTACATCAAATGGCCGTCTATTCAAATCATGAATTAAAATATACATTGTATACTTTGTCAATGTAATATTATGTTCACCTAGAACCTAACTGCAGGCACAAACATGTCCACAACATTCATGAGCCAGAATAGATTTGCCCCTAAGCAACATAATGTATCTTTACTGATTCCAGCCTTTTCTTTGTAGAAGACACAAGTGTACATATCATGCTTGTTTCCTATTTAACTCTGTAGCCTTATGAACATATAAATGTAGAGAAAGGCGACTGACCCCTCCAGGTAGTTCAAGGAGAAAACATCATATTATCAAATAAGACATTTGAGATACAGATTGTGAATTCCCTTCTGAAAGATAAAGCCATTAAATGTTGATGTTACAGTGACATAATATCACATATAGCATTGTTTCCTTACATTATAATTCCTCTCCTTGTAATGAGCATACCGTGAAATATAATAATTAATAGTTTGTAAGAGAACAGCAATAGCTCTCTGTGCTTGTGCTATTTGACTTACTCATAGCCTACTTGCTCCAGTTGGCATATACAGTAGGATAATACATGATCTGATTTACCTCCCATGCTTTTTCATCTATGTTCTGTCATCAATCTCACATCACATACCATTAGAAAACTATTGAATAATTAAGGAAAATATTCAGAAGGAAATTGAGTAGACATACAGTACAGTACATGAAATGTGTACTATTTAGACAGGTATGTAAATATTACAGAAGTACACATTTCACAGTATACCCAAAGTAAAGTGTACTCAAAGTTGTGATTGGCCAGGTGATGACCATCTGGTCATGCTATATTATTTTGATAACTGTTATAATTGCTTAGTCATGAATTTGGATTTAAACACGTCATTGCCATTTTGGTAACATTAGAAAGAGAAAAACCTCTTAAACACACCAGTGCTTATGTCCAGCACACCTGTGTATGTATTTTACCCTTTACTGAGCAGAATTAGAATGTTTCAGGTATCACATTTCTCAATAGAGCTTTTTAGCTTTTTAGTTCCGATGGTTGATTGTATTCTAAATTTCACAAAAAAAAAGGTCATCATCATAATATAATCCAGTCATACAGTTCCAACAAATATACTTTGATTGAAATTGACATTTTGTTTAATAAACCCTCGACCCTGTTTCCTCCTTACCATAATATTAGATATCATAGTAAACATAGTATGTATTCTCATGTTACTCAGTTTGCAGAATGATATGGTTGATTTAAGATCAACTTAACCCTTGTGATGTCCGTCAGGTCAAAATGACCCAAATCACTAGCTCTTTGTGGCAGCTAGAAGGCGCTAAACCTAATTCTACAGCTTACACAGACATATGATGTGTACTGCTGGCAAACAAGGTGTGTGTTTTAAACCCGAGGAAAACAGCAGGGTTAAAAGGCATGAAAAAACAACAGAAATACATAAAGAAATAATTAATTAATAAATAAATACACACAGCAATGCCAATTACAAAACACAAAAAATCATACCCAAATACTATATTTTTAAGGACATCACGAGGGTTAAATAATATTTAATATATATGTCAGTGTGACGACTTAATATTGAGGTAAGGGAGCTGAGTCAAAAAGGTTGAACAAAAGTAAAATGTTTACTTAAATACATAATAAAGTAAAATTCTTTTTAGTTTTGACCAGGTTTTATATTGTATGCTGCAGAAATCATAACTTAAAATGTTATTTTTAGTAGTGATAGTGGATTTTTTTTCTCTTTCACCTAAGAACTTTACTCTTAAGTCACTTAAAAAAAATCATAAGTGACACATCCTGGCAAAACTATGCAATATATTCTGGCATCCATGAAGCAGAGGAGCCTAATTCTACACACACAGACCTACCCTGCCATTCATTGTTTACCCCCAACCAAACAGAAAACAAACAATTATTCAAGATCTACTTTATACAAACAATGACCTGAATCTACGTAGAGATGCATTTGTACATATTGAATATTTGAAGAAATATTGAGAGGTTATCTCTCCGATGTAAATGTATTTGAATGTATTTTATCTTGCTGTCCACAACCTGCTACAGTATTTTCCTTTTACGCTTTGTGCAGAGTGCAGAGCTTCCTTCCAGGCGCTAATACTAATATCAGTAAAGAAAAACAATTGGCAGTTGTGCCAGAATATTCTTTCATTGTGAACAATAACACAGCACAGACCACTTGACTAAAAGAGGAACGCTGACAAGATGCTCCTGGCCTGTTGATTTGTTTGTCCTTCTTTCAAAGTTTTTTTTAAAGAAAATGGATTCTCCATCAATTTACTTTATGCAAGTATGTGTTTATTATTTGCTAATGTGTGTGTGTGTGTGTGTGTGTGTGTGTGTTTCTTTGTGTGTGGTATGCACTACGGAAAGCACCATTATATGACAAATCCTCTTGAGAGAAAACAGCCACATTAGGCCTTCATTCAATTAGCAAGTAGTCTTATGTTGAAACAAAGAACATGTTCATGTTTGTGCTACCATAGCCACACCACTACATACTGTAGGTATTACTCTTTTGTGTTCTTTCATTCCCCTCATAATTTCAAGAGTGTTCATCATTGCTTTGCTCCTTCTGGCACAACTCAGGCACACTGAACACAGAAAGGAATGGCAATGTGGGGGGTCGGGGGGGCGTTGTGACATGGCGACAGGACAAAGTTTACTGTACTGTTAAACAGACAAGTTTGGAAGGGTGTGGCTTGTGCGTTCCATGGGTCCGTCACTTGATGACGCCGCGGTCCAATCAGACGGTTCCATTCTCTTGCCTTGGCTTGTGGGTCGCTGTGCGAGTGGGCGTGCTCAGAGAGGGGGCCAAGGTACAGAGGAAGCCCGCAAGCAATGTGAGACCAAGCCCCCCCCAGGCACAGAACATTGACCAGCCATAGCCATGGCTAATGTCCTCAGGAAGCCCATACATGTAGCGGGGGTAGCGGGATAGCTCAAAGTTGATCCCCGCCACACACGTGCACAGAGAGATAATGCAGCATGTTCCTGTGTAAGAGGGACAGACAAGCAGTGGTTTAGAACACGTACAGTAACTGTTTAATTATTCACACAGACTCTGCCATGCTTTATGTATCTCCACATGACAGTCATCACAGCCTTACAGTACTTTGAGAATGTTGCCAGCCAAAAGATGTCATCTGGCCTTGTCACATCTTCATTGCTCAAGCTCCGTATTCTGTTTTGCTTTGCTACTGAGTCTGGAAACCCTCAATAGATAACAATTTATGGCCATTCAGATCTTGCCTAGCCAATCAGCTTTCTCCTGAGTGAAACAGCTATTGTGTAAAACAATAATATGTGATTGGTTGACTGTGGTTCAATCACCTGCTAATAACTGCAATCCACACTACAAATGTTTTATTTTATTTCTAGTGCTAGTCAAATTAGTGTGTGTGTGTGTACAGGAAATGCAGCCACGCACTCCCATGCGCGAATATACACACACACACATACACACATACACACAAACAAACACACACACACACACACACACACATACATGCACTCATCCATAAATCAAACAAAGAGTGAGTCTACTTTCACAGTACCTCCCATGAGGAAGAGTAGCCCAGCTACATACTGCATGAGGTCGTGCTGCTGACAGCATCCGAGCACTCCGATGACCCAGCCAAAGAGAATTATGGACACGGCCATGCCAACGAAGCCAGCCGTCATTCTCCGTAGATCTACAGGACAATGTCAAAACGTGGCTGATTAAAGCCCAAATTCTGGAATGGGGCTAATCAACTGAACAAGATTGGGGACTTACGGAGTGCATGCCACTCATCCTGTCGTATGGTCTTTGTGATGTTGATGGGTAAATTCCGTGGGAGGATAGAGGAAGAGTAGTGATACTTCACTGGTGTGCATCTCTGAATTACACCTAGAGGAAAAAGGAAGAACAAGCAGGGTTAAGCAAAATATGTTTAGTTTTGTAACCACTGAAGGTCTCATATTTTACTCATTGTTTAGCAATGGAACAATCTGTATGTTCTTTAAAAAACCTCTGTGATGGTGCAGGGGCGGACTGGCCGTAGGGAGGTTCAGGAGAACAGCCGGTCCATTCCAGGCGTAAACGGCCGGTGGTCAAATAATTGTTATGTTTCAGTTTCTAATGTTTTTACGATCCGTGATTGGGCCAACCGGCTGCAGCTCATCGCTGTCTGTGTCATGGCGATGCGACACCATAAGACAGTCAGACCGGGCCAATCGAATGAGCTTACTATTCTGTCAGAGTGTGACAGCACCCCACCCCCCACCAAAAAAAAAAAAAAAAGGGGTCTGTCCATCTCAAATTCCCGGGCTGAATTTCTGTCTCAGTCCGACCCTGTGATGGAGAACGTATGTGCTATGTGTTTTTAAGCCTCTCTATAAAGATCCGGCCTGTTTTCCTGGCCGCTATCCACTCCATGGGAACCATGGCCACTGCTCAAAAAAACATGGCAAGTGTAATTTACCTTGTGTCGGGCAAATACAATCACTTTCACATTGGCAACGGTGGCAGGCAAATTTCAGATAAATATTTAGTAGGGTACTATTTTGCACACTGCTATCAACTAATAATTGAGGTACTGTACAATATAATAATGATTCATACTTTGATAAGATCAGACTGCTTTTGCAAGTTCCATAATTTGTTCCACTTTGGTATGTGAACAATTATCAGGGGATTGGACCTTTTTCACCTTATCTCAACAACAAACATTTGATGGTGATTTTACAAGAGCAGGTGGTAGCAGACAGTTGGAACACCTTCAACCAATCAAAAAAAGGTGACCACAGCACAGGCATTTAATTGCTGTTAGAACTAACTGAACTTCCCTGCTGGATGCTCTTTCTGTGATGGATGGTTCTGAATAGAAAATTCCCAGACTGATGATATGCAAAGTGAAGCAAATCGTAATTTGGAAGATTTACATATTTATACATTTACACATACTGTTTTTATTGTTTTTGTGTACTTTTTTAAGTGTGTGTACTTTTTTGAAAGCTACTAAAGTGAACATATTACATTGTATCCAATCTGATACACAACATGTATCTAAAAATGATTTATATGCTTTGTATTTCCAGCATAGAAAAGGTTGCCAAATATCACACCACATCTTAACAGGCTTAGAAGCAAGTACTTTGGTGTGTATGCCAGTTCTTGCTCCCAACAAATGTGGTATTGTTATAGATGCTCATTGTGTTTAGACCAAGTTATTGTGATTGCTTACCAAATAATTGCTCTTCTGCTAATCTAATACTATTCCCTTTCATTGCTTTTCATAGAACTTTATATACTTTCGAAGGCAGTTATGCCATAGACCTTTTTCACAGTGACATGGAAGTGCCAATGAAAAGGGTTAACTTTGTTCATGTCTAATCTATGAATAGCGAAACCTTAATTTACAACTGCTAGAGCCCCTACCCATACAGGACAAGAGTGTTTCAGGTACTGTGCCGATTAGACTTGTTCTCATGTCTGGGCATACAAACTAGAGTCTCTTCTGAGTATGCAGTATGCAATGTTTGAAACATAACCACAGGCTCCATGCCACTAATACATAACCTCTGTTGAAATAAGTTGCAGAGATAACCGTTCAGGCTTCTGCTGGTTTCATGTCCTATAACAGAGACAATGTTTCATATTTTTTTCTATATGAGTTGTGATCAAAAATCTTACATACAGTTAATATAAGTATATGGAACCAACAGAAAGCAAATGTTTATGTTGAAAATGCAAGAGACAGTAGCTAAATCGCAAATGGGCTTAACTAAATATACATTTATATATTTATATATTTCAAATTTCAAAGAAATGTGTCATCATACAGTAAACACTTTGATGTTCTTTCTTGTATTTGTTGTTGTAAATGTATCTGATGAAATGTTGTTGAAATGGGTTGTGAATTTTCTTTGAATTTGTTTGAAATGGGGTTTCAGGGTCCATGTACTGTGAAAATACTGTATATCATTTTGTATATACAGTGGGCCTATACTGTGGGCCTGAATACAGGTCTAATGGACCATTGAATAGTGTACATTAGGCTAGATGCAGAGCTGTATCTGTTCTACATGGCCCTGGCTAGATGTAAACACTTCATGGGATGGGACCCATACCCAGTAGTAGCCTAGCCTATACCTAGGAGACATTGCTCTTAAAAAATCTGATTTATTAACTACATTTGGATTGGGTCTGTGTTTGTTGCATGGGGGTCCAAAATGCAAAGGCACATTGTGATATCTATTGACATCGTTGAAATAATTATAATTAATCATATGTATCATTGTCCACGTTGGCCATTCATCTCAAGAATATGTGATTTCAGGCCTAAAATAAAGTTTTCAGGAAAAAAGAACTAAAGTCCCACAGAAGTCGCTCAGTAGGAAGCCTATAGTTGTCTCAGCACCATGGACAGGCGCCATAGCGAAATTCGTAAAAACAATTTAAACTGAATTAAACTGCCATTCTCTATCAATTAATAAAAAACAAATTAAATAAAATGTAATCTGTAAAAGCAGATTAAATGTTAGGCCTGCAGGGCTCGGAATCGTCTACTGCTGTGTTACGCTAGAGCTACAGTAGGCCCTGATGCACAGAAGACAGTAGTCATCCTTACCTTTGTAAATAAGGTCTTCTGTTTCCAGATCAAATCCTTCCCGGTGACACTTTCTCCAAAGCCCGGAGATGGTGGAGTTAAACTGGCGGCTGCAGTGGGATTCCATGGCGGATGCTGCGGCCACAAAGTGTCGTTTTCCCCTAATGATGACACTAGCATCATTACCTTTCCTCTCCAGGCTCTTAGGAGGCATCTGGAGGGGAAGGTTGTGATTTGAAATGTAGATGTACCCGGGGTCGTTTCGCTTGTTCGCATAGTTTTTACACCTCTCTCTGTGTCTTCTCGCATCCGTCTCGTACCAATAGTCGGTGCAGATCGCCATGGCCAGCAGTCCTAATGCACAGAACGCCAAGAAGAGTCCTGTGCTGGTTAAAATTTTCATAGCGGCCATCTTCCCCAGTCGAAAGCCTAAACAGACGCGAGGTTCCTCGGTGGCCGTGGACGTACCCCGTGAAAAGAATCACGATGGTACTCACAGCTCCACGCGGTTCGCAGCTACTGGAAACATGACCGAAAGCCAGTTTTGTCTGGACTCGACGCTGCGATCTATTGTTGTGGTACACAGTACATGTAATGTTGTTCCCACCATCTGTTATGGTACAGGAGGAGGAGAGGAGGGGCGCGCTGAGGAGAGGGGATGGATGAGGACCAACGCCGTGAGGAGGATGAATTGATGCAGTTACGTGCAACGTTCTGAGAGATAGGGTGCAGTTAATACAGTCGGGTGTAATATGGGACAAGCCATGCTTATAGTCTCCTACATGCTAAATATATGAGGTGTAATAGCCTTTTAATATTTACCTTCGCATACTGTAACTATACAGTATTTTTGCAATAATTGTCTACTTGTCTTTAGGGTAGCCTACTTCACCATCTGTAGAACCTCACTGACCATTAATGCATACCGTAGCTCTACTTTACTTATATTCTTTTTTGCAGGTAAATGTTGATAAAATTTGAAAACTGCAGGTCAACAGCCATACATGCAAATGCTTACATCAATATACTAATTGGTGCCTATGGTATAGACTAACATCATACATTCAAAAGGAACCTTCACCCATTACTCTAATTCCAGAAAATGTGGGTACATTACATTATACTGACTGCATTTGGGCTTTCAACACCCAACTCTACACCATTCAGACACCCACCGATTGTGCACTTGAACACAATAAAGTCACATCATTAATTACCTTTAAATGTAGCTTGCTTATTCATAGTAGCAGCTATTCTAAACATAAGTGCACCTTGGATGTAGTTTGTTGTAGTTGGGTGACCAAAACTAGACTGTGATTGAGGAAATATCCCATGGACAATAGGCTGCTCAGAGGCCAATGACTAAGAAAGGGAGTCGTTATGGCAACAGGATCTTGCCAAGCAGTGTTGAAAAGTACAATGTACAATCAATGACCTCCTCCTTTGACTCCCATATGACAATTTAGGCTGCAGAAGGAATTTTTATGATATAGCAGTTTTGTTCAGCAGGAGAAAATCCACCCAACAAGCTACCCTGACATGTTCATAACAGCAGGAAACAATTTCAGAGAATATTCAGCCCCTTTACCCTTTCATTAAAACTGTTCTTTTGTTGCTACTTGTAATAACAGTTGGAAAACAATAACAAAGAGAAATAGATTTGCCTGGGTCATGACCTGCTATAATTATATATAAAGTTAGCATCAAATGAGATTCCTGATAAGTAGGCCACTGTATGTACAGCATACATGACTTCATGTCTGATGCAGTAAGGCATAAACACTACCCTTGAAACATAAGTGAGAAAAGTATGGGTTTTATTAACAACACAAAAAAACTGCATAAACAGATTTAAAGTTCATTTAGTAAAGAAAAGAAAATTAATTAGACATTCCCTTATGATAATTTATTTCTGTGAAGTAAAAAGTGTAATCTGAACAAACTACAGTGAAAACAAAAATATTGTAAACGTGTACATAAAGCTGACAATATC
>JAODUG010003849.1:0-10974 GCA_027564795.1 Aphredoderus sayanus
GGGTAAGATTAGGTATTAGGCTCAAAGTGTTTAAGATCAGGGCCGTCAGTCAGCTGTATTATGTCATGTTGCCTGTGGCATATCGACCAATCAGAGAGCACACTGTCTCTGATTGGTCCAGTCGCTGTATACAAACTACCTTTTTATTATTATCCTTTTCCTTTAATTTGGATATTCATAAAAGCACTGCAATTGGTTCTACATGTACATTTAATGCATTCTACATTTACATTTAAAGTATTTTGCATGTATATTTGTTACCTTTACATACAGATATTCTGTATATAATGTGCCGATAAGATGTGAGACTTTTCTAATCTATTGTTTATGCTCATTTCAGTGTTGCTCCTTCGACTGCAATGTAAGTAATTCACCTTTAAACCACGATCAATCATTAAAATGATTTTTTCTTCAGACTTGTTTTGAACAAAGTCATCACTTATTGTGTGTTATTGTCTGCAGGCACCAGGAGGGCCTAAAGGATCAGTCGGAGAACTTGGTTCTAAGGTGGGCCACTAGAACAAGTACATCCAGAACCACTTAGAGGTCACCTGGATGGCTGCCAAGCTACATTAGAAAACAACAAATGTGAACCTTTTCAGTAAAAACTGGTCCAAGCCAACTGTTTACTACCTCTCCCCTTGTGTCGTCAGGGAGAATCAGGGAGACCTGGAATGCCCGGAGAGAAAGGAGACATCGGAAATATGGTACGTACCCTGAATAGCACACCCAAACACTCACTCACACACACACACACACATATATAGCGAGACACGTGTATAAGCGCACACACACTCTCAAACACACAGTCTAATCCCATCTTCAAGCATCTTCTCATGACATGGTCTCAGTGCCATTAATATGTCTGATTAAATATGTATTAAAGGCATTTCACTTAATGAAAGGCCCTCATTCCATCAATTTTAACAAATTAATGATTTTTGCACAGATTTGAGTGTGCGGATGCTGCTTCCTATTTAACAGACAAAATATGTGCCTTTGCGTATGCATGTTTCTTCAGTGATGTTCTAATCATTGTTTATTCATCTGTGTTGCAGGGTGTCCGGGGTGATCCCGGTCCAATTGGTTACCGTGGAATGAAGGTATAGTGCAACAACTGATGTCCCTTCTTCCAATAAACAGCCTTTATGTGAGGAAGTGGGGCAGTTCAAGTAATTATCTCCTGTCTGTTTATTCTTTATTTTCTTCCTTTTCTTCTTTATTTATAAGGTTGAGAAATCTTAATATCATGACAACAGAAATGAGGCAAATTTAACAACTTTGTTCTTTTTTCAAAGAAACAGTTTAACAAAAAGTCTATGAAAGATTAATAACATAAAATCCATGGCAACGATGTAGTTAATAGTAATCCAAACATCTCTGTTTCAGGGAGACCGTGGTGGCAGAGGAGACAAGGTACACATAGAATGCAACATTTCATCAAGGATCAGTATATACATAAATGTAATCGGTGTGTAACCATAACAACTTGTCCATGTCTGTCTGCTACAGGGCGAAAGAGGTCACAAAGGCTACAAGGTAAGGCTGAATGTGAATGCATGCTGTAAATACTATATGCATGTATATGCAGCAGTACAATTAAGTTAATTAGGAGACACTTATCCAAAAAATCGCAATCCCACGACCTTCCAGCTGAGTCAAGAACTTTATAGCTTTGTATACTATTTGCGTCATGGCCCATAAAACAAGGTACTGCTAAGTAGCAAATTATTTTAAAAGCATAAAATATTAGAATTAACATATCTTTAATATCAGAAATGTTAAAATGTTAGAATATAAATCTGTATAGCCGATGTTAAACACATTCTATTTGTCTGCTAATTATTCAAGATTTATGATTGATTATAATAAATCAATTCATACATTTGTCTGTCTAGAGGAAAGATATAAATACATAAAGGGCCCTCCACACCCAACTGTAGTTAATTAAGAGCATAGTATGCATGTGGAGTAATATCACAGCCAATCATACGTTTCTCTCATCTGTCTATACTGTAGATCTGTCTATAGATCTGTCAATGTTATTCTATTGTTAGGTGCTCTGAAACCAAGCACCTGGTTTACCTACCACTTCCTTCTCTCTCACTCTCTCTTTTCTTCTCCCCTCTTTATATCCACTCATCAACAGGGAGACAAAGGTCAACGAGGAAGGGATGGAATTGATGGACGTAAAGTGAGTTACATTTCCCCATATTTTAGTCTGACTATCCGCCTGTTTATTGTGCTACTGCAGTATTGAGATGCTGGTTGTGTCTTGTCTCAATCTCCTCCTCTTTCAGGGTGAATCTGGCTTCCCTGGCCTCGCCGGATGTAAAGGTTCTCCTGGAGCCGATGTGAGTACTAATACTTTATCCCAGACCAAAGGTGGCCCAGTGACCCCTGACCCCATTTGAGCCTCAGAGCAGGGCGGCGGCTGCAGTCTTGTCCATATACACACACACAAACACACACATACACACAAACACACACATACACACACCCACACACACACACACACACACACACACACACACACACACACACAACCATATGGATGAGAGATGTTGTCACGTTCTGCGACGGTGCCGTCATGTCTGAGGAGAGTGTTTGCAAACATGTGGTGCACATGTACAATCACACACACACACACACACACACACACACACACACACACACACACACACACACACACACACATTTGTTCACTCTTTTGTTGCGTGTATGGCGCGCATGCTTTTTCTTACACACACACACACACACACACACACACACACACACCTGCCCTCTCTGTATATATGGACCACAGAGTTGCTTACACATCAGCTCTGCGTGTTTGGAGCGAGGGTACTGGCAAGTCCTGGGAGGCCAGCGTTGTCTCCCCAGCAGCTGGGCTCCGAGCGGCTGTCTTCAATCACCGCTGCGTTTACATTCTGAGCTGACACATTGTTTAAGTGGAGCTATGAATGCTTTACTGTAAATAGACACATGTACTTTAATGTACTGTAGACTGGTGCTGTACAGTATGTACACATCAATACACATGATACTGTGTGTACACTACAAGGTATGCATGCGGTGGTCTGCTCTGCTCGGGGTTCAGCCGCGTGTGAAAGCACAGTGTCTCTGTTTTGTGTCTTGCAGGGTGATCAAGGAGAGCCCGGTCCAAAGGGAGACTCTGGACCGTTCGGACAAAAAGGAGCTAAAGTAAGACACTCACTCGTAAATGTAATAAGTTTGAGATAAGACTGAGATAAGACTGAGATAAGACTGAGATAAGGCTGAGATAAGGCTGAGATAAGACCGAGATAAGGCTGAGATAAGGCTGAGATAAAACTGAGATAAGACTGAGATAAGACTGAGATAAGGCTGAGATAAGGCTGAGATAAGACTGAGATAAGACTGAGATAAGACTGAGATAAGGCTGAGATAAGTTTGAGATAAGACTGAGATAAGGCTGAGATAAGACTGAGATAAGGCTGAGATAAGACTGAGATAAGGCTGAGATAAGGCTGAGATAAGGCTGAGATAAGTTTGAGATAAGAGTGAGATCAGTGCGATAAGTGCTGATAAGATACATGCTGCTTAGTCTACACTGAGAAATCCTTCTGCTTGTTCCAGGGAGATCCTGGAAAGGGCGGCGAACCCGGGAGACCTGGAAACTACGGGCCTCTGGGGCCCAGGGTACGTGCCTCCCCATCAAGAGAAACACAGCAATCAAGACAAAACAAAATATGTTATTATGAATATTGAATGCGCCTGCGGTACCTCATAAAGCCATGTAGAGACACGTGTCAAATCTTGTGTTCTGATAGGGCGATTCTGGCCCTCCTGGACCCAATGGGGACAAAGGAGAGCGCGGTGATGACGTGAGTGATTTCTACATATCGTGTCATGAGTTCATAGATGATAGTTCGTAGATAGACTGACTGACTGACTGACTTTATCGCCCCAAGAGGAATTTGTCTACATACATGGTACATTCATACCAACATACATGCATACATCCATACATACACAGACTAACATCATCAATCGATCAGTATAATCAATATAATATGGTCACTATAACTCAACAAAAGGCATAACATAACATGCACCGCTACCTCATAATGTTAGAACGTGTCTGATATTGTCTGTGTCTTGTACTTTAGGGCCCACCAGGAAGGGACGGACCACGCGGCGAAAAAGTGAATACATTTAATTTCAATTGTCATTGAGTGTGTGTCTGTGTGTGTGTGTGTGTGTGCGTGTGTGTTTTGTCATTGAGTGTGTGTCCGTGTGTGTGTGTGCGTGTGCGCGTGTGTGTGTTTTGTAATTGAGTGTGTGTCCGTGTGTGTGTGTGTGTGTGTGTGTGTGTGTGTGTGTGTGCGTGTGTGTGCGCGTGTTCATTTTATCAGTGTGTGATAACATTTCTGCAAACCTCCAGGGACTACCAGGAGAGAAGGGGGAGCAGGGATCCCGGGGAAACAGAGGTCCAAGAGGCGAAGGAGTAAGTAATAAGTCCTAAGACAGGGAGGGAAATGCAGCAATCCCTAAAGGAGATAAGTTCTATTTTAGTCATTTCCTATTATTAGGGAGATGGGACATTATTAAAACATAGAGAGGAGTACAATGTGGCATCACATTTTTAACTAAATCAGTTTCTGTTATTAAAGGGATTTCATGGCATTTGGAGTGAAAATAGCATAGAACTACCCTCACCAAATGGGGTGGGGGTTTCTGGGGGTATTGAACTAGGCCTACTTATGAATTTGTGTACTTACAATTACACAGTAGGGCATGTAGAAGACGCTTTTATCCAGCGCGCTTTACAGTACAGAGTGTGTGCAGCTACAAGTATTAAGGAGCAGGTAGCGGTGCCTACAGGTAGGCCTGATGGAAATCGACCGCCCTAACCACCAGGTATTCCTGCTATCTTAGGTAAATGCCATTGTAGTGTTCTGTACCGTTATGAACTACATCACAACATCACGTTACAACACGTGATGATATTGAAGTATTGTGATTGATATTTTGGCTATATCGCCCGCTTTTTAATATGCAACCCTATAGGTTTGGTATTGTAGTATGTAGGAGACAGTAGTGAATTTGTTCATGTTAGATCATAAATTCGTTCTTAATTCTTCCTTCCCAGGGTGACCCGGGGCCCCGTGGAGAGCAGGGAAGGGAGGGCTCATCTGGCCCCAACGGAGACCCCGTAAGATGCTCACCACACACTCACAGAAGCTTGTTGCCTTTTCTCCTTTGTGCAGGCAGTTATGACAAACTTACAAACCTAGTAGCTGTACAAACCGCTGAGTTTACTCTCTGGCAGCATCTGTTGTTTTCCAGCGGGATGGGAATGCCAATTTGTGGGTGTGTGCATGTGTGTGTGTACGTGTGCATGGGCACATGGGTGCCAAAGTACCACCCCACCATGTTTAGCATTCTCTCTCTCTCTCTCTCTCTCTCTCTCTCTCTCTCTCTCTTTTGCTTGCTCACTCACTCTCTATCCTTCCCTCTCTCCCTTTCTCTCTACCTCTCAGTCCCTCTCTCTACCCCTCCTTCTCACTCTCTCCAGTTTCCTCCTGGTAACAGCAGTCCTCACTCTTTCCCCTCTGACTCACTTCTTCTCTCCTCCTGTGCGAGCCAAAGCCCCAATATGGCCTTTCGTAATAAGGCATAAGGCATTGCAATAATAATAATACGCTACACACGCTTTAGTTGTGGTAACCTCTGTGATGTCAGCATGCTCAATGGCTCTTTTGTGCTCAGAGAACGGAGCCTGCGGTCCTTATTAGAAGTGAATGAACAGTACTACTTAACGGTAGAGAAAACATGGAACACGTTATTCACCTCCTCCATGGCTTCATGCACTTCAAGTCAGCTTTGCGTAGTCATGAGGACTACACAACAACGAGCGTGTCTGTTTAATGCATGCACTCACAAGCATAAACACGGCAGAGCAGCATTAGGCATGCTGGGGAGTAAACTCTTGAAGTTATTGTTTATTGTAGCCGTGCTATTTGTGTGCTATAGTGTTGGCACATCTGAGCCAGGACGCCATTAAAGGTTGCACGAAAAGGACACGTTATTGCTGTAGAACTAACACGGCGCTGGGTTCACAGAGGTGGCATAGCTCTGGGCACACTCCAGTAAATGACTGTATCGCCTGTGCATTCTGACTGTGGGGCTCGGCTCGCGTTAAGTCGTCCACCTCCTCCTGCACAGTCGCTGTTGGAGTGCTGTTTTAACAGCCGCCCATTACATTACAGCGTTTAACGGTGGTGGTCTTGTTTTCCTTTTCCAGGGTGAGCCTGGCAGGGCCGGCTCTCCTGGCTACAGAGGGGATGAAGGCCCACCTGGACCTGAGGTGAATCACACGTACACCCGCACACACACACACACACACACACACACACACACACAAGCACACACAAGCACACGCAAGCACACACACACATACAGACAAACCTTGACACTATCCACAGGGCAAATGGGTCCGTGCCCTAAAGTGCATCTGAACACCCCCTTAAAAAGGTTTTATATGACTTTATGCCACTAGATGTCCCTCTAGGAGCATTAGCATTTCAGACCAAAACAAATGCTTAGTGGGCAAAAGACACACACACACGCACACACACACACACACACACACATGCACTAACATGCACACGCAGACAAACGTCATTCTCTGCTCAGGATGTAATTACTCCACTATATCTTTACATATGTTTGCTGCTATATTAATGTTTAAAATATCGTAAAGAGCATCTTTAATCTGCACCTGCACACACAAATACTAGTATAACATGGAACCTAGTACATAATGTTGATTACATACATACAGCCTTGTTACTCAAAGTGGCACAGTAATGAATTACTCTTTACTTTGGCATGAGGAAACCCATTTCCAGTGTGATTTACAGACTGGGTCCATCCATCTTCTACCACATTAAAATGAGTCGTAAAAGCAAATGAAAACGCAGTCACATTTGGGCATGTATATGCAGCAGGCAGCTGATGTTGCTGATGGTCCAAACAATACGCAAGAGAATGTAGGCAGGTTATTGTGTAGTGGTAACTTGTTTGTTATACACAACCATAGCCCAGTTCTCTGAACACCCATCTGGGAAGCCGTCCATCAAAACTGTTTAGAAAAGGGCAGGCTCTTTCAAAAAATGTTTGGTAGGTGATTGGATGAACCATCTGTCTATCTGTAGGATAGGACCGCCATTGTTGTTTTTGAGTCGCTTTCGCTGTCGTCACACCTAATCCAAGCCTGTAGCTACCAGTATAACGCTGATTGGTCACACGTTAAATATACCGGACATAATTGAAAGGATTGGCTGCCTCTCCAGACTGATTCATGTGGTGAAGTCATACTGAAGCTTGCGATACAAACTTGATCTACAAGCTTGTGAAGAGGTCATAGAAGAATGTAGGCGGGTTATTGTACTGTGGAGCTTTTACAAGGAAGATTCTTGCATTTCTTGGGCCTGGAACAGATTAGTACTACTTTAGTACTACTTCTATTACTACACACACGCAAACACTGACTCCATAATGGTTCTTTTCAACATCGCCATGACCGTATCTTTTCTTCTTTCACCCAGGGGCCCAAAGGACCGAGAGGCATCAAAGGATCCCCTGGAGACAGAGGCCAGATGGGACCAAGGGTGAGCAACACCGGCAGACAGTGAGCGAGGCCCCATGTCATGGTATAGCCCACCATAGTAAGTGATAGGCGTTCCTCTCTCTGCCCCACAGGGAGAAGATGGCGCCCCTGGAAACGGAACAGTCGGTTGCCATGGATTCCAGGCATGTCAATTCCTAATCCTTATTAGTAGTACTTAAGTGTGCAACACGTGAAGTAGATTGTTTATGGTTTGCTGTTTATGGTTTGCTGAAGTGTATGTGCTCAATGTCTTGTAGGGCTACCCTGGGCCTCGTGGAGACCCCGGCGAGGCGGTAGGTTCATGACCTTTGGCCTTTGGTCGATTGCTCGCCTTGAACATTCTTTGGCATAGGTGTCACTCACTCCTTTCCATGACAACCCGTAACACTGCAGTATATGACTTTCAGGGTGGCAAAGGAACACCTGGACCCAAAGGAGACGATGGAGAGCCCGGCGAGCCTGGTGCAGATGTGAGTTTTTCTTCATTTTGTCTGCTTTCCCAATCCCTTCTTGGCAGAGAGCACTAACACAGGATGTGAGTCACATTTGAATCCATGTTGCTTCACAGAGCAGTTTTCATATGTTCTAGTTTATGTATTTAGTTATTGGATGCTGTTGAGATTTTAGGCTTTGTTTATTAGTGTTATTTCTACACAT
Organism: Aphredoderus sayanus; assembly: GCA_027564795.1. NCBI lineage: Eukaryota > Metazoa > Chordata > Actinopteri > Percopsiformes > Aphredoderidae > Aphredoderus > Aphredoderus sayanus. The sequence goes on from JAODUG010003849.1 coordinate 8,315, forward strand.
TTCTGCACATTTGTACTATTTTTGTGGTTCCCCATTTAGATCTGCTTCAGTCCTTGTCTTCAGCCTGTCCAACTATCCATCTCTTTCCCTTATCCTTTGTCAGATCCGCAGCTGGAAATGCTTTTGTCGAGAACAACTGAAAGCATAGTGTGTGTGTGTGTGCGTGCGTGTGTGTGTGTGTGTGTGTGTGTGTGTGTGTGTGTGTGTGTGTGTGTCTATGGGGAAGGGAGATTTGAGCTAATGCAGCTGTGTATATGTCGTTGTCAAGGATACTCAGAAATTAGTACTGTATATGAAGAGATGTTTGGCTGTGTGTGTGTGTGTGTGTGTGTGTGTGTGTGTGTGTGTGTGCGTGCGTGTGTGTGTATGTGTGTGTTGCATGTATATTCATGTTTTACTATACCAATATACACTATAACCAAACAACAAAGATATAAACACAAACCTTGGTTTTTCTCATATGTAGAATAAACCTTTTTTTGCACAGAATAGCTATTAGATATACTTAATAATATGTCTAATAGCTTAATAATATTTTACTTTATCGCTTGAAATATTTGAGAGAAAACTAGTGTTGCATTTGTATTTCTTTTCAATATATGTATTTAAGCATACTGTACAAAACTCAGTCAAATACAAATGTTAAATTGTTTAGCAATGCTGCTTGGTCTGTCTGAGTCTGACCTCGTAGACCTTTATAAAAATAGATAATGAGATGCTGTATCTTCACTGTAGCGTCTTTGTGGAGGATGTGAATGCTTTAAGTTCAATTCTGTCCCCAGAATCATTTAGTACATTAGCCTCTTTCTTTTAACCGGAAGTAGAATATTTTCCCTCAAAAGTCTCTTGTCTCTACAAGTTTGGCCCCCAACTTATTAATTTGTATGTCCCAGTGTGATGTTAGATGGAAGCTGAAGGGGAAATACTTTTACTAGATGAAACAGGGGGTGTGCCTTGTTTCATCTGGTCAAAGTATTTCTCCTTCAGCCTCCATCTTTACAGAGAGAGTAAAGATGGAGACAGTCCTAGACCTCTCCTACCTGTTTAACACTGTGCAACAATACATCTGGTTTTATGTCAACCCATATGACACATAGCCACAGTGTGTTTGTGTACTGTATATATATATGTCCGTAGGCATTTCTATATTGTGTGTGGGGTACATGTGCGTGCTTGTTATGTCTGTGTGCGTGCGTGTGTGTTTGCATGGGTGATACGGACCATGTTTTATACATCAGAGACTGTTTGAAGTTGTTGTTGAAGGGAATGTGCTGTAATTGGATCCCTGTGTGTGCGTTTGAGTGATTGTGTGTGTGTGTGTGTGTGTGTGTGTGTGTGTGTGTGTGTGTGTGTGTGTCCTTGCTCTTGACTGGGACTCGAAACACATATGTGGGTCTTAAAAGAGCAGGTGGTTGGCATTACCTCTTTTAAAGTAGGGAAGATACTGTATAGCCTCTCTAGCTCCTTCCCCCTCTTGCCTCTTCTTATCTATGTCATGTAGATACTGCAGCAGTTCATTCCACAGGTTTTGGAATACCTCCTGTAGGTTTCTGTATCTGCTGTGTCGGACGTTAAAAACCTTTTAAGTGATTAGTGAGCAGAGAGAGCAGGACGGATGCATGCCATATGTATAAATAAAACAGTGGTTTGGATTAGAAGATCAAACACGAAGAGTAAGGATCCCCAAATAGGATCAGATCCACAAGGGCAAAATTAATTTAGAAATGTGATTGATGGACATTAAGTAAACATACAGTAATTTCTGTATTACAAACATCTTTGTCAAATTTGATTGAGAAAAGAAAACACTAGAAATGTATTTTTACACTATATATGTTATAGTACCCATATAGAGATAACCTAATGTATATAGGATGATATTTGATGTTGTTGACAACATCAAAGCGTTATAACTTAGTGCTAATTCCTCATTTAAAAATAGTTATTGTAAAATACAATTTGGTATTCATGTTTAAGGTTCTGTATTATATATAAAAAAAATTATTATACCACACACAAATGAATAATTTCATTCAAGCATCATTTTTCATTCAAATGAAACATGTTGAAATTAACATGTTGATCATGTAATACAGGTTACTGTAACTAACCAATAGTTACTTGTTACTTATTTCTTTTTAAGTTTAGCAAAAAAGGTAACGTCATCAGATATTAACTAGCATATGTTATGACAATGTGGTCCATAAATTATGTGAGTGCATGGAATTAGCAAATGTGGGCAGCCTTTTTGATGTGGTCAAAACAATTACTTTTGCTTTATCATCTCACGGGGGTGTTTGTGCACTGCTTCCATGAAGGCACCCACATTCTCTGGGTCCATGTCAGGGTACAGGCCGTGACCCTGGTTGGCTATGTAACCCCTCGTACCGAACCCTTCCAGCATCTTCTTTTCAATGTCAGAGATACGCTCCTGTAATGGGTTAGAGATAAGAGGTTAGTTGTGGGGAAATTCTTACTGTATACAAGTTACAGCGAGAAACTCAGCAATCCAGCTGAGAATACAGTTCAGAGGTGCTAAGGGGACATTTGGTGTTTCATACACTACATCCCAGTGATAACTTTAATTAACAAAACATCCAAACAACATGTGACAAATGTGTCTGCCAGTGCTGTATTATGTTGTAGTGTTTCTCATGAAA
>JAODUG010003851.1:0-10972 GCA_027564795.1 Aphredoderus sayanus
TGACAAGATGTTTATGACAGAAACCGCCCTAAACAAACAGTTCATATGGACGGCTCACCAGATGGAGTTGTGAACAACAATCCATCTGGCATTTCAGGTTAGCACCGCACATCCCAGGCAGCAAACAACTAAGCTATTTCACACAAGCATGTGTAACATTACCTTGAATCGGAATACAAAACGACTTGCGGCAGTACATACGTGTCACGACAAATTCTTTAATCGGGTCGCTCTCGTCCAATCCCAGGACAGAAACAACATTGATCTCATAGGTGGAGCCTGGTGAGAGCTGTGATAGGCCCAGCGTGGAGTCCTCAGTGCCCACTGACACAGACACAGGCTCCCCTAGTGGCAAATTGTGAGATGAAAATAAATACAAAAAACAAATTAGATAGCATATTAGCATACAACTTAATAATACACTGATCAGCCACAATATTAAAATCCGTAAATGGTTTTAATAGTATCATCTATCTATCTATCTATCTATCTATCTATCTATCTATCTATCTATCTATATATATATATATAATAACCCTGTCATGATGTCATTATAATATTGCATCGCGCCCCCAGAGTGCTGTGTCAGCAGTGCACATCATGTGTGTGTGTAAGCTTTAGAATTAGCTTTAGCGCCTTCTACCTGCCACAGAGAGCTAGTGCGTTGGGTCATTTTGACCCGGGGGACATCACAAGGGTTAAACTGATGTTTGACGCTGTTGCGCAATCTAGTTGATAAATTCCAGATGCAGCCACTGGAGATTAAGTGCTTGTTGTTTTATACATTGTCCACTGGGGGCAGGGTGAGGGATTATGTCCATCTGGTCACGCTGTACATCATCAAATTTCTACAGAGCACATTGTGCACATTCCACTGTGTGATGTCAGATAACACTTCATTACATGGGCCAATACAGAACAGTATCCTATGACACAGTGGCCACTTTTTAAGTCAGCAATGAAGCCAAACAACTCAGGATTTGGCCTCAGACGCATCTGTGTCCTTACAGTGACTCCTACTCTCACAAAACATTGAGTCTTTTAAAGTTACAGTAAGTCATTCTCGAGAACGCTTGCTAAATTTGAATTAAAATCAAAACAACAACAACACCTCTCCCTTCAATGCCATAGGGTTCTCCCTCAGAAACTCTACCCCACACATTTGAAACACATTGCCATGGCTAGGATATTGTTGTGTGCGGCCTGCACCCCTTTGTTTGTGTGTGGTCGAATGTTTTGCTCGCCTCATGGACACTTCTTGCTGTGACGATAGTTGCAAACGGTTATGTGTCCCAACTCACCTTCCTCTGTGTGTGTGTATGTGACCTTGAAGCCACTGACGGCACTCTTGGGCTTCGTCCAGGACACCGTCAGAGAGGTGTCCGTCACCCCGCTGAAGACCACGTCGGATGGTGGTTCGGGGCCTGGGCGACGTGAAGGGAAACACATGGGCTCAGTAACACCGCTAACAAGCTAACGTGTAGGCTTGTTAGCGGAGACAGTGAAACGGAAAATGTATCATGAACATATTGGAAATGACCAGACAATGGAGACAAGTGGGCAGACATGGAATGGTAAACATTATTGAGATGAAAATAACATGTAAGAAATGAATGGAGGATGGAAAGGAATGGAGGAAGGAAGGAAAGATATAAATGATTAATAGAGTGACCCAACTGCATGAACAACACTGTCTCTACTGGTTGAATAAAGGCTATTGTGACTTCATCTGATTGGCTCAAATCTGATGCCATATAATTTGATAGACGTGGCCATAAAGTACTTTACAGACAACAGCAGCTGGTTTGATTTTAGATTGAGGTTACTCTTTAGTGAACAAATGGAGAAGATTAATGAAAAGGATACAAACTTTTAATGGGAAGGCAACAAGAATGGCAGAAAAACGACAAATAAATAGGAAACATATTTAAAAAAAATACATAGTTTAAGATCGACTACTCTGAACTGTTGTGTGTGTTTATCTAGCATGGACATTATGTATTCACCTGCAAAGCTACTATTAGTGCTATGATGAGTATTTGAGTGTGTATATATGTACAATGCAAACATATATACAGTATACATTGCATATACAGACATGTCACAGTTAAATGGAGATGAGGGACCCTGGAAGGTAGAAAAACTGTGACGTTAAAATAGGAGTAAGCTCGTCGTTCAGTCCTGAAAAATAAGATGGCGGCACAAGGAAATAGAGGGCATCAAAAGAGAAGAATAGCCATTTGATGAAGAAAAGTAATCCCGATATTAATGAAACACAAAAAGATAAAAGTTAAAGTGGAAGGTTCACATATAAAGCGACAAGAAATGTGACTATTAACAGATTTTCAACCCTGAGTGTGAACTGCGTTCTGTGGAGATGATACCCTTAAAGAGCCCCTTCACTCGTTAAAAACCCTTCAGTTGTTAAATAAGGGCTGGGCATCATTTTCCATTATAACAATATCCTTTGTGTTAAATATGGATTCACTAGATTTGACTGGTACTTAAATATAGTTTGTGATGTGTATCTGATAAATCAAGTACTACAAAATGTTATGATACCGAAATCATATCATGTAACAAAACATTTGTTAAAAAAACTGAAATCATGTCTTTCCTTTCAACTGACATTTTTTCTGGAGAACACACAGTATTAAAATCTGCACATTTCGCACGGACACTTTGACGTTAAGCAGACAGCAACCATACTGACTAGCCTTGGCCTTACCCGGGGTGGGGTGAGGGGGAGAAGGGAGAGAGGCGGCATGGGTCAGTGAAGCTGGCAGACAAATAGATTACCCTGAGTGAGACAAGACCAAAGCAGCAGTGAATGACGGTGAATGGATGACTGGGTGTTGCGGTTTGAACGCCAGTGATTTTAGACATTAGACATGTAGGAGTTTATTGTTAACAAATGTGTTATTGTGTTAATAATAATGGCACAATGAGAGAATCAAAACTATAATTAATATAAACCCTATTCTTCCCGGTTCATACATTTCTGGTAGCCTGACTGAAGCTCTGAGTGAGGTATTAAATCACTGTGATCACATGACTGATCATTCATGAATATAAAAAATGTACTGTATTTCACACATCCATGTACTCTTGATTGCACAAACACAAAACAACTGCTTAGTAGCGACAACTGTGTATTTACATATTCTTACATATTCTTTATAACAATTGAAGATAATAGATCCTAGATTAAACCTCCCGCTGTCCTATGGGTCAAACCCCAGTGCACTAGCTTTTTGTGCCGGCAGAAGGTGTCAACCACAACAAGGACATACTGTATGACATGCCGTGATTGGGGACATCTGCTGGTAGTGCTTTTGAAACCCAAAGACAGCAGGAGGGTTAAACATCTCTAGCTTGCCAGGCACAGAAACACGGAAAGACCCAATGGGTTATAGTGTCAAAAGCAGATGGATAGACTGTAATTCAAGAATATACAGTTTTCAAGTGTCTCACCACTTGAGAATGATTGGATGCATTGGCGTTTGGATGATTTGGAGGATGAATTTGTGTAAGTAAACAAATCAATTTAAAAAGAGGGATTGTTAATATTTTCATATCTAACCCTGCTTAAAACTGACCTTATGTTGTTTGTCCTGGACAGCTTGGGGTGTGAAGATAAACTAACCAAATCGTTGTGGATCACAAAATCAAGAGTAAATGTTGAAGCCGTAGACAGTAGTAATTGAAAGTACTACTGCCACAGTGGCTTGTACCTGTGCTGATGACAAGCTTGTGTAGTCTTGACAGAAGGCCAGGCCCCTTTCCAAGCAGGGTCAAGGTAAACGGGGTCTGCGGAAGGAGTTTCTCAAACGGGTACGAGCGAGCTGTACCAGGAAGCTCTTTAGTGAAGAATTCCTCGCTTCCTGTTGCAGGTTTGGGCGTCTTGCTGCTAACAGCGTCGCGGGTTGATGTGAAGTCGGGAACTGCATTTTCTTCTGGAGCACCTTGATTTTCCACTTCCTCCGCTCCTCTCCTTCCCTCGCCCTGCTCACTTCTCTCTGCCTTAGGGAGTTCTCTGTCGCGTTTCTCATTCCTTGTTACGACAAAGTTGTCGTACTTCCCCTCCGGTGCATCCCAGACTAGTGTAAATCCATTTGAAGTCAAGTTCCTCACTCCAACATTGTCCAAGGGTTCCCCTGTGTCCCTAGAAGAAACATCTAATCTATCTACTGTGTTTGAACTACCAGCATTGTTAATCACCTGCCTTTTTGTTCCAGGGTGATCCGGTTTATGATATTGTCCCCTTTGGCTCACTGTAATGTTGTGTCTTGTCTGGCTTTGACTTTGCACTGTTTTTCTGCCTATTGCTGGTTTTCGCTTGAAATGGGTGAGCCTATGTCCTTTATCAGGCAACTGAGTTTTAACTCTGGCAGGTGAGTCGGTGGGGTTTACATTTACTTGCTCTAGATCGTTTTTGTCAGAGTCTGTTATGAGAATCCCCACTGCTTCTGATTTGGTTGTTGGCATTCCATGAATGGTGTTTATCACCCCCAGTTGGCTAGTTTGAGTTGTTTTGGTTGTATTTTCCTCAACAGGAACAGATTCTTCTATCACTGGAGTGTTCTGCCTTACTACTGGACTAGTTTGAATTCTATCAGAAATCCTGCCTGACATTTGGAAATTAAACTGGCCTGATTGGCTGACTGGAATCTCAGACTTGTGTTTTTCTCCTGACTGGCTCGTTTTGATCCCAGCAGTAATGCCTACATTTGGTATTCGAAGTGGGAAAGATTTTCGCATGAAGCCTCTGCGTGGAGCTTGTTGGAGCCTCTGGTTTAGATGTGTTCTATTTTGAAGACCCACATTTGGATTTGGACGCCTCGGGTATCCGGCTTTGGGAATTGGGCGACGGAAAGGAGCCACTCCATTGTCTCCAGGTGTCTGGTTAAGCTCTGTGCCATGTGTCACAACTGAAGTTGTTACCTCATGGTCTTCACTGATGCCCTGTTCTGGCACTGCCCCTTCAACCCCTTGTTTACCTTTGGAAGTAAAAGATGTAGTGGTAGAAGATAGCGGTTCCCGACTTGAAACTTGTTCTGTTTCTGATTCAGCATTTAAGGTTTGAGAAAAGAGACGAAGAGGTCTCTTTGGACGCATTTGGAGGCCTGGTATTGTGCCTGTTACAACCTTGCGGTTGAATGGGGGCCTGCCTCCATTCTTTTTCTGGCCTTGATCTGTTTCAAATGTTTCACTTGTAATTTCACCAAGCGTAAAGTCACTCACATCCTTCTCAGCTAAACTACCATTAACTAAAAGTGACTCTTCTGAAGTGTAGGAAGTGGATGAAGATGACTTATTCCCTGTTTTTGTGTCACTTCTGGGACTGAGGTTTAAAGTTGGATACAAGCGATGGGAAGGTCTTACATTTATCTGAGTTCTGTTTTGAAAAGGTCCCATATTGGGGCGTGGTCGTCGTGAAAACGCAGCTCTTGAAGGAGTGCGACGGAAGGTTGGGAGGCCTTCTTCCCTGGGCATTACCTTTCTGGTTTGGTCAGCCCTAAGAGGCACTGTGCCAATGGTTACCTGACCATTGTGGCTGGTGTCCACTACTGGTTCAGGTCCCCTATTCGAGTCTGATGTTCCTAAACCAGAAGATGGCAATGAATCTGTTGAGTGCGACGTTAATGAGGTTGTTGATAATGCCACTGATGAATCAGTTGATGATGATGATGTTGGTGGCAACGATAAATCTACTGAAAGTGGTGGCAATGAAGTTGATGTTGACACAGTTGATGCTGATGGTAATGGTGGTGAATCTGCTGAGGAGGATCGTGATGTTAACAACGATAGACGTGACATTAATTTGGATGAAGACAATGGCTTTAGTCCACCTAATATCTGCCTCCTGACATTTTCGGCATCACGTGAGAGATCTGAGGGTTTGGACAGGTGAACGGAAAACGTTGTTATATTCAAACTGTCAAAGGTGTCTGTCAGGAGTTGATGCAAGGGGTCTGAAGACATGTCATCGAATGGGGGCTGCATGCTGGCGGCATTCTGGAGCTCAATATTTTGGATGTTCCCGGCTTCAGAGGAACTGAGACCTGTGGTGGGGGTACATGTTTTTAAGCACTCCACATGTGTCCCATTAGTCCCACTTTGCAGTGATGCTAACAGATGGGGCTCAGTTTCTCCGCTGTCCGTTAGGTTTACTTTAATTATGGCAATGCCACTGGCTGCCGCTGGTCGCCCATCTGAGCCCAGAGCGACGGTCAATTCCTCAGAGCTTGAACGACCGTCTGTTGGTGGTTCACTGCCAGCTGGAGAATGACCGTCTGTTGGTGGGTCGCTGCCAGCTGGAGAACGATCGTCTGTTGGTGGTTCACTGCCAGCTGGAGAATGACAGTCTGTTGGTGGGTCGCTGCCAGCTGGAGAACGACCGTCTGTTGGTGGTTCACTGCCAGCTGGAGAATGACTGTCTGTTGTTGGGTCGCTGCCAGCTGGAGAACGACCGTCTGTTGGTGGTTCACTGCCAGCTGGAGAACGACCGTCTGTTGGTGGTTCACTGCCAGCTGGAGAATGACTGTCTGTTGTTGGGTTGTTTGCTGGCTCTTCAGCATGCGTACTGCTGTTTGATGCGTCACCGCTGGACTCCTTCAACATCAAGGCCATTGCTCTGTCTCCTAAAGCGGCAACCACTGGCGGCTTCTCCTCGGACCCCGCCAAAGGTTTCCTCGCGGGAGGCTTTTTCAACAGGCCAGGCGCGACCGGCCTTCTCGCGGGTGCGATTCTGGTTCCGTTCGGACGCAATGCGCCGGGATTGTGTGGTTTCCGGGGCAACACGGGCCTGTGACCGAGCTTGGTGATGACTCCTTCTTTTCTGGTGACCGGAGGGCTTGTGCTTTTATTCACAGCAGCGGCTGCCCCGTCTGTACGCCTGGCGTCTTGACCCGCCGTCACCCGCGCGTGCTCTGTGGTTACGGTTGCCATGGAAACCCTAGGGAAAGTCTTCCCTAAGGATGTGGGTGGAATGAGCGGTTGGAGTTAATTTGAGCAAGTCAAAAACGTGCAACTTTTTCACTGTAAAATCTGAGGAGAAAAATTAGGGAAGGCATTTTGTTAGATACGCTATATTATTAGGTCTACAGCTTTATAAAAGTATCTTCAATGATAGTGCCAGTAAACAGCTTAGGGTATCCACAGAGAAACCTACAGGAAGAAAGATAATTAGTGTTAATCTTCAGAGTTTTACATTTTTCAGGCAGTGAACCTGGGCTGTAGAATTCACAGTGGTTAGATCTGGGTGTGTTTAAGTGTATCTGTAAATAGAACATTTTCTTCCTAAAGAGATCGCAGTTACTCCCAGAAGGTTTCTGTAAGGCTCACACCTTGCTTCATTAAACTTTTACAACAATGACTCTCCTCGTTAAACATGTTTTATATGATGTGTTCCACTGAGTAATGAGGTGTCTGTCAAATTCACTTTCTCTAGCTAACACAAAGAGCAGGAACCAGACCTGCCTCACCTGAATCTATTCACATCATTTGGGAAAGCAGTTTGGATTGTATTATTACTATTTAATGGTAATTTTCTTTCTTGTGGTTATATGCCTATATTTGTTAACAATTTAATAATCTTACAAATAAACTCGACCTCACAAATATAAATCAATGGAGCTGTAGGTAGGACTTTAGAGCTATAAATTGAGCGTAATTTGTTAACTGACATAGACATCTGTCAACTATCAGTCAGTCTAATGCTCTGTGAAAATAAAATATGTGCTCTCAGGCCTGCCATGTAAAAAGTAAAATGTTTTCAAGGAATATTAAGAAGATAAAAAAATATATATATTTTATGTGACTCACAAATACTATATAAAGTTTCACAAATATTTATTTTTGTCTATTTATTCCAGCAGACTATTTAAAGGTTTGAGGGCCTATTTGACTGACCCAGGTTGTTCCATTGTGTGCTCTGGTTGACAGCCACAGCCTTGTTTAAGTCTGTTTACTGTTTACTGTTTTATATTTCACCGTGCTCCGATTGGTCCAGCTAATCTACCTTTCCTGTCAATCAGAAGAACAGTTTTGTAAATGACGCTCCAGAGGGAAGCAACAGAGGAGGAGAGGGCTAGTTTTTGGGTTGTTTGATTTGAAACATTTTACTCTCTTTCGTTCATTTTTAGCTGTGCTCTTGTTGCAGCTCTAAAATCCTATCTTCTGCAGCTTTAAATTTTCAAACGCCAGATTCCCGCCCCCGAGAAGCATTGAGATGCAAAGAACCCGTCCGCCATCTTTTCCACTTTTCCCCAGGTGTGTAACAATGTAACAACGTTTCGGTTCCACGCCCCCCTGTAGACAGGCCCCGCCCACCTGGAACGGCTTGAGTGGCGGCCGGCGCGCTCCTGCCGGCCCCCTTCTCCACGGCGACGGTGATGTTGTACGTGCGGCCCGGCTCCAGCTGCTCGATGTGGGCGGAGTCTCTCTCCGGCGGCAGGGCCAGCTCCCGGGCGGGCCCCGCGCCATCGGCCGGCGCCACAGTCAGTCGGTACCTGTCAATCTCACCCTGGGGTTGCTCCCACTGGACGACGGTGGACGTGGTGGTCGTCTTGACAACGCGGAGGTTGGTTGGACCGGAGAGGACTGACACGGTAAATAAAAAAATAAACAAATAAATGTACACATTCACAGCTTCTATTTTGATATACTGTTATGGGTGGTGTGCAACATCAGTATGCACACACAGGACACCGACGGCGACAGCACGTCTCGACCCTAATCAGCTGCACAACAGTAAATATGGGTAAACAGCTGTGTGGGCACGCGTGCTGACGTGGGTAAATAACACGCGTGTCCACCATGTAAACATTACTAAGGCGCGGTGTTTACGCCGGTCGTCAGGGGCAACTCACGCGTGGTGAAGTTGGCGGTGCTCTCGGCTCCCCCGCCGCCCCCCACCTCTCCCCTGACGGAGACGGAGTACTCCTGGCCCGCAGCCAACCCCGTCTGGGTGAAGCTGCTCAGGCCACCACCCACCTGGGTGGTTACCTGCTGGTCGCTGTCCTTCTGTTGGGGAGATGGAGGAGGACACAGATTTACATAATAGAAATTGTATTAAAACAAAAATAATAAAATATATAAAATATATATTATATAAGTATAATGGTAATAATAACAATAATAATTTTTTTATTCTCTTTTTAATTTTTTTATTTTATTATATCAAAATATTTTTTTATATATATATTTATTATTAAATATATTCTGTAACCCTATATGCAATATAATTTTAATAACATTTTATCCAATCAGTATATCGTTTTAGAGGTATCTATAGTGCAGACTCTATAAAACATATAACTCCTCTCCTTCCCGTATGAAGTGCATTATATTAAAATTTTCCATGCAAACAGTAGCCAGTTCAGAAGGTTCCATTCCACCCATAGACTGTGTAGGGAAGATTTTAGACTAATACAATTAGTCTTTGTTCCTTTTGGGCACTCAGAAGTTAATGTAAAGGGTGAAGCAGTTTTGTTTTATGTTAACTTGAAACATCCAAGGACCACGAGGGCAATTTATATATCGTCCGGCAAATAATTTGATGGCAGGCAATGAATAATTAGGTGATTAGTCGACTTGGGTTCAGCCAACTGACTCACAGCACGGAAACCAACACAGTTATTGTCCTCAGAGTAGCTCCCAGTCTCAGAAGAAACACCTAATCACATTGTAATCATCATGACCGCACGTGCTGCAGTCTCATTAGACTAAGTGGAAACAGTATGTGTTGACCGCAGGCCATGGTTAGGTGGGTGGGCCGTCACTGGGTGATTTCTTTTTTTTTTACAAATAGACTCCATGCTCATTTGTTATTGGAGCAGAACAGAGGCATTCCTGAAGAACTGTATATTGATGATATCATGTGAAAGACCACGTATTTGTGTGTTTGCTTAAAGGTCCACTAAGCAATATTCAAGTCAAGTCAAGTATAATTCTCTAGCCCTTCATCACTTTACAGTACAGTCTAAAGGGCTGAACGGGCCCTAATTCGACATGGAAATAAACAACACCCCCTTAACCCTTGTGATGTCCGTAACATTACCGTATTTAGCCACCCGGCGGTGCCATATGATTTTGTATGATTTTGTGTGTTTTTTTATTGGCATTGCTGGTATTTATTTCTTTATTAATTATTTATGTTTGTTTTTTTGTACCTTTAAACCCTCCTGTTGTCCTCGGGTTTAAATCTCACACCTTGTTGTGCCAGCAGTGCACATCATATGTCTGTGTAAGATGTAAAATTAGGTTTAGCGCCTTCTGTCTGCCACAAAGAGCTAGTGATTTGGGTCATTTTGACCCGGAGGACATCATGACGGTTAACCTTTTAATTTGATAATCTGACAATGTGAAATTATTTTTGTTATTCATTTGGGTTGCCAAGGCTGGTTTCTATGCTGTTTGCTGGTAATGGATGCTATAAAGATCATCTAGGAACAGAGTATCAGTGTTTCGTTATGCCTTTCACTCATTTACATATGAATGTGAAAGACTACATTTGGGTCACTATAAATACACGCATGGGTTTAGTTGGAACCAAATGTGTTTGGCTGTAGCTGTGCTATTGCTGTGTTACTTGTCAATAGGTTGTCATGTTGACAAAGGGTCTGCAGAAGATGAACAAGCTGAGGCCATGTTTGTAGTACGAGAAGTCAGTTAACCACACAGCTATGTCTTGTCTTTCATGAAGACCAAAAGTTCTGTGCTGGCCTCTGTGCTGTTGACAGTTGGTCTGTGACTTTGTTTGTGGCGCTGATGTCTGAATTATACAGAAATGCCCTGGTAAACAAATAAATGTTTTCTGCCCTCTCTCTCTCTCTCTCCCTATCTCTCTCTCCCCCTCTCTCTCTCTCTCTCTCTCTCTCTCTCCCTCTCTCTGTCTCTCACTATCTCTCTATCTCTCTCTCTCTCTTTCGCTCTCTCTCTCTCTCTCCCTATCTCGCTCTCTCTCTCT
>JAODUG010003852.1:0-30712 GCA_027564795.1 Aphredoderus sayanus
CAGCTCAAGACATTAAACTACATTCTGAGTGCTGCTTAAACCCATTTTTCAGATACATGACTTGGTAAAACCTTAAACAATTGCACGTAGTTCTCGTTCTCTTATTGCAGAACTTAAAAATAAAATCTGTGTGGTTCAAAAGTAAAACAACTACAACACAGTTGTCAGTTCATGCAACGACTATATTTCTTCACACTTCAAATGTTATTAAACCATTTGTGCAGAATGTAAGCAAAGTGCACAGGTGAGTGAAACTATGTCATGTTTTGTGACATTATCAGCGTTCACAGCGGTGTCAAGATGGCCGTGTTCAACATAAAACAATCAACTCGTAAATGTTTGCTTTCCACCATACAACCCTTTCCTCAACCCAAGAGATTGTCTGTGGTGTGGTAGGTCTGACAAAACATAGCAGGGAAAATATATGGTGATGTGTGGAGTGAGAAGGGTGGAGTGTTTTCCCCCTGTTGCCTTTGAGGCTGAACCCAGGAGGACTATTACATTTTTAAGTGCTGAAAATGTATACATTCAATGCACATTAAGTTATACTGTGTTCTAAGGTTTGAATTGTATTATATATAAAAATAGAAAAAATGGTTCTTAGGTTTTGTGAATGTAGTTTGGCTGTGCATTTAGTTATGAGAAAATGGGTGAATGTGTCATAGCAAGTGTCAAAAAGTAATATATGATAGGGTGTGGTGGGAGGGTGCATTACTCACAGGGATAAGGTCATGGTGTTCTTATAAACTGAATAACCATATTTACAGTCATTCAGCAGAGAAACCCCAAAGTTGTGTTCTGATAGGTCTGCCCATTTGTGACCCCAAACCTGGAAATAAAAACAGAACGGTAATAAAATGGTTAATATGATAGCACACATGTATTTTAAAAAGTTCCACAATTTGTCAATTTGTAATGCTTTATTATCGAAATAAATGTGATACAATATTTCTAAACAAATTAGTAGAGTTCAAACCTCGAATCTAGCCCAATCCCAAGAGGTATTTCTGTGTGTGGGTCTCTGCAGGTGGCCAAACTGGATTTCATAGGTAGCATTCGGGCTGCGCACCTCTACTGGAAATTCCACTTTTAGGAACTTATGTGACTCTCTCCACTCCACCTGGAATATACACATTTCCAATGCAATACAGCCCATACACTTAGTAATTTATAGCTGTTCTATTATAAGCAGCTTTTGAGGAAGTGTTTGTGTGCCCCAGGTCATTTGTTTATATTGTTATATTAGAAAGTGTATTCTCATACATAAAGCACTGCCGTGTTAGTTTTAGCAGAAAACAATGTGTGAGAGTTTAAGGACGGAGATCAAAAGTATCCTGAGAAAGTAATGAACTATGTACTGTATGTCTCTAATACAGTTATCCTTATCTTTAATGTTTCCTTATCTAAACACTGTCTTCCTGACTTTTCACTCAAGGGAGTACCAAATGGCATTTTGAAAGACTGTCCCTGGCAGTGGACATGGGAATGGGCATAAAATATTCTGTCTGTTCAGGGTGTACTCTCAACGACTTAGAGGGGCCTGCTTAAAGAATAACCTTAAAACTAAACATCAGCCCCGATCCCAAGCTACCTGTGTGCTGAACCTGATGTAAGGGCACATAGCGTCTAGCATGATCTCCTGGGTGATGGTGCTGCGGTCACTGATCCTGAGCTTGAAGCTCACACTGCCCCGAAGGCCCCCCGGGGCCACCACCCTGACTGGCTCCACCACCTCCACCACAGGCTTTCTGTACAAGGTCCATAATGCGCTCAGTCAAATGCAGTCTCATATTTATATATCCAAGATTCAATAAGCATTATTCTCTATCACATGATGACAGACAATTGTCTGAGGTTAGGGTCATGTTAGTCACAAACAACTATAAAACATACAGTACAACCAAGAAAGACAAATAAGATTACATTAACAAATTCCATAAATAAACCAGATAAATACAAATAAAAAGTAGCGATAATCTATTTGTCTGTTATACCACCTTGTTTGTAAATGATAGTCCATGACATCCCAGGCATCCCAGTACAGGGGGATGTCATCAAACATGACAAACTGGTTTCCATGGCAGCCACCAGAGATAACTTCTCTGCAGTAGACAAGATGGTAATGGTGACACACATTCTAATTCAACACAAAAACCATTACAGCACATGGCCTACACCTGTTTCATCATGTCATCCCACCTGTTTGCCTCAACCAGCTGCAGTGAGGCCAAACTCCCATCTGTGTTCACAACCATTTTAAGAATGCCATTTTGGATAACAACAGTGCTGTCTGCCTATATCGCAGAACAAGAACAGAATTAGCAAAACGACACAAAAACTGCTTGTAATGACAACGCCTTTTAAATACAGTGTACTGTGCACCTGAACAGTGACGGAGACTGGCACCTCAGGTGGTGTGTCCTTAACAGCAGCAACACCCACACTTGGAACCCTCACCAGAGCTGTAGTACCACAAATACAGAGCATCACACATCTATATTTAGGTCTTTCTATTGAACAAATACAAACTAGCTAGCTGACCGTTTGGTGGTGCCAGTAGGTGTCACTCCTCACTCCCAGGTGATTAGACCACCTTCAATCAATCAGATCCCACATGGGGACAATTTTCCGATGAAAGGCACTTCATTGCTGTTGGCAGCAACTGAGCTACTGTAGCCACCTGGATACTGATTAGTCAGTGGTTCTCTACCCGACTGACAAGCGGTTTTTAACTGAGCTCTCAAACTAACATGTAAAGCAAAGAACATTTGAGAGGTTTTAAATATCTAATATACCTAGACAGGCTTGACCAGCGCCATCTTGGTGCTGGATGACTTCATTACGCTCCCATGGCATGGAGTTGAAGACAGCAGGGTAATCGGCTTTCTCCTCCTTCGACAGTGAGCCACATGCATCATGAAGTAACCTGGCCCCGGCACTACGGATATCTAAGAACAGTGTTATATGGGTTTACATGTTTAAATCCCCAGGACATTGTGCTACAGCATGGATGCTTTTATTAAATGGTAAAACAGTAAAATGGACTGCATTTACATTGCGTTTTCTGACCCACAGTTGTAAATCACTGCCACATGTTCACCAATTCACACACCAATGGTGGTGTCAGGAATGCAAGGCGCCATCCAACACATTGGGAACAGATAAGGTTAGGTGTCTTGCTCAGGGTCACCTCGACACTTGTGCCCAATATTAATACTAATACAAATAATCCACTCTACACAGATGACTTGATAAGCCTAGGCCAGCCCCTAAATATGTTTAAAAAACAATTGAAAAATTCTCACTTACCCTGATAATACCTGAGTGCATCCTCAACCACCAGTTCTATACAGCTGCCGGGAATCACATCATGGAACTGGTTGAGGAGGAGAAGCCTAAAAGAGAAATGTGAAGGAAATCATGAGACCCGACAATGTGTTATACTTTCATAAAAACTTAACCGTGGGTCTGTACTGTACCTCCAGAGCTCCTGCAGCTCTTTTGAAGGGTACTGAAAGGTGTTGTTTAGCCACCGGGCCAGACTGCTGGCTACTTCAATGTCATGGAGCAGCACCTCACATTCTCGGTTGCCGCGCTTTATCTGCACAACAAATGTTTTTCTTTAGCAATATGCCTATTGCCTTACAAGATCACATTGACTCGAGAATCTATCTAGCCAGGCTCCAAGTCTTGGGTCCGAGCCACCAGTGATTCAGACCAATCAGCATCTAGTACTGGCAGCTACGGGCATGGTAGGTGTGACATTAGCCTTTGATAAACAGTGACAGATAGATGGGTCATCCAATGGCCTGACAAGTATTTTGTAAGTACCTACCCTTTTCCAAATAGTTTCAATGGACGGCTTCCCAGATGCTTCTGTGTAACAAACCATCTGATGCATCAACTTAATATGCCTAAGCCCTAACTACTTTTAATAGACTGCTAATGTAAGCCACAAACAAGGCAGGCGCACTGGCAAGAAGGCTAAAAGCTATGGGTGTTAACCTCTGTCGCTAGCACCCTTAAGTCTCTTAAGGTGTCAGGGAGTGATGTTTACTTACTGCACAGCCCTGTACGCACAGGCTACATATACAGCTTTCCTCAGGCTAGCTTACTATATATGAGATAAATATTTCACTTTAAACAAATAAAGTTTCTCAGAAATTACTTAATTGTGAGTTTTATTTTATATACTTATTGTGATATAGAGTGATTGCGTTGAATGATGTGTAGATGATGAAGGACAATTCCTTCCCACCTGTGCTTGGGTGGTGTAAGTGCCATTGTGCAGCTCCAAGAATAGCTCTCCGGTCCACGTACACAGCAGCGCTGAGTCAGCGTGCAGCTGACAGAATAGCCGGTCGGGACTGGACATCTGCACCCTAGGCAGACACTGAGGCAATCAGGCTCCACCCTTCCTTTGGAGGATTGTAACTACGTAACTACATATCAGTCACATCTATGTGCGTTTAACACACCCAGTATCATTACAGTTGTATGCATGTCAAAGGAAATGGCTGATGTTTAGTCTGCGGGACAGGAACTAACTTGGGAAGTCCGTCTGTGTCCTGGACACGCTGTAGTCTGTCGAGCATCAACTGTGTGGGTCCCCCACCGCCGTCACCAAAACCAAACAAAGCTGCACTGTGGTTGGCTCTGCCTTTGTCCTTATTGTTCTTCACAGTGTTGACTAGCTGGGGGCAGAAGAATGTAAACACAGTGAATGTTTTTGTCACACACAAATAAAAGGTGAATTGAAAGTATTTTTAAAAACACTTAACTTTAGTCAAACCCTCACCTATTTACTATAATGGATGCAATATATTTAATTGTTTTTGTACATATGGTGCTGGTCAAAGTGGCATGAGCATTACCTTTCCATTTAGCAGACACTTTGATCCAAAATGATTTACAGCTCAATTTCTAGTGTTACTAGAAATTGAAAGATTAGAAAGAAATAGAAATATTGGGATTCAGCATCTTGTTCAACAGGTGAGTAGTGCATGTTGAGGATGGAACCCAGAACCTTTCAGCTAAGAGTCGACCACCCTAGACTACTGTATCCTGTCCCAAGTGTAGATGTAGCAGGAGTGTGTTTTTGAAAAAATAAAATTAAGAAAATATTCAGCAACCAATATTTGATGCAAAATGTCAGCATGTGAACATATATTAAAAAGGTGTAGTCTCTGAGGAAAGCTTGCTGATATTTGAACTCAAAAACACCTCTCCCTTTAAAGGCATAGGGTGCTCCCTCAGAAGATCCACCCCACACATTGCCATGGTTAGGATATTGTTGTGAAGTGCTGTCTACACCTGTTTGTGTTCCCATTTACAGAGCCTGGGCTGTGTAGAAACACTGGATTATTTTTCTAGCACACACAGAACAGACAGCTAATATTAATATTCACTGAATTTGACAAAAGTCAGTAAGCTTAAAATCGCTGACTATACCTTTAAAAGATAAGGAAGAAATAGTACACACAAGTTCAATACCACTTTCACATAATACAATAATATGAGTGTTAGTGCTGAAACACAAACTCACCTCTTCAACTTTGCCCTTCATCTCATAAGAATTTCCCGGTGGAAAATGTGTTAGGACCTGGGAACCATCCAGACCTTCCCAGAAAAATGTGTTGTGCTTCAGGAAAAACCAAGCAAAATGTTAAATTTTACATTGACAACTGTTCTTGAGTTCCTGCTGATTTACAGTGTTGCAGAAGCAGTTACTTACAGGGAATATATTGACCAAGTTCCAGCTAAGTTTCTGTGTCAGGAAGTAGGAAATGCCACTGCCCTGCATTAGCTGAGGAAGCTGGGCAGAGTACCCAAAGGTATCTGGTAGCCAGAACTGGTAAAACACAGATAAAACACATTTCTTAGCATCAAAATATACTTCCATTATAATTATTATTTATTTAGACTTACCTCTTTACAGTAGAAACCAAACTCTTGCTTAAAGAAACGCTGGCCTTCCAGGAACTGCCTGACCATGGACTCACCCGATGGCAGATTCCCATCCTGATTGGTAGTTTTCACAAAATAACACCATGTCATGCATTTGTATAAATGGTTGTATCACAAACTTTCACAGACAGTGCTTACCATTTCCACCCATGTGCCTCCAACTGGAATGAACTGGCCCTTCTTGACATAATGTTGAATCTGGGAGAAGAGGCCTGGGTACCAGCTCTTCACCCACTGGAACTGCTGGGCCTGGATACAGCAAGATCAAATGGGTCCAATCTCTGATTTGTAGTTATATTCTCCAATGAGAAAACCAATCTGTGCAAAGTTACCTGAGAGCAAGTGAACACAAACTCAGGATTCTTCTCCATTAACCGGATCACTGTCACCCAGCTACGACCACATTTGCGAATTGTCTCTTCATAAGGCCAAAGCCAGGCTGGTGGATGAAAGCATTAGAATTAATAAATTATTGATATTTGTCTAACACAACATTGTTGTTACGATTACAGCCATACAACCTGTAATTGTAAGTCGCTTTGCATAAAAGCATCTACTGAATGCTGTGCATGTAAATGCCAGTAGGTTTGAATTACAATAATAAAATAAAACCTGAGTCTATATGGCAGTGGCCCATTGCATGGATGGTGTGTTGACTTTGTCCATTCCGCTGGTTGAAGAACTTGTGTGCCAGACTGTGTGCTTGAGCGAAGGAGCTGGGATTGGCTGGGTCACAAAGGTTCACCATCTCATTAACAGTGAATAGTGCCTGGTAGCCCCTTTGCTCTCCTTCTCCCAAATGCTATAGTGAAGAATTTGGATAACATTATCTTAATGTGTCTCCATGGTGACCAACCATTAGTAGAATTGAATAAATACTGTTAAAAAGGGGCTTATTTGGTATACCTTCACAATGTCCACCAGTATCTCAAAATCAGTCAGCAGATCTCTTACATCACGGTTATATACCACCAGTTCAGCCTTCTGCACTGAGTATTTCCTGCTAGGATCTGGGGGTGCAATCTGGGACCCTTTTCCAGCTCCAAATAATCCGTTACAAGCCAACTCCACATAAAGGGTATAACTAAATATATGGAAATGTCATGAAGGTGAAAATACAATTCTACCAAAAGTAGTGTAGTAGCAATGAACCCAGTATTATCCAAGTTTACTGACCTGTGCGGCTCTTCATCTTTTAGACATTCAGTAAGTATGTAACTTGTCTTTTCACCCTCTTTAGTCAGCCCCTACAATCAAACATACAATACAATATCTTATGTATATTAGAGGAAAACCTCTCATTGTCTCCTAGCACCCATAGAACCCCGTATTTCCACCCCATCACTTTGTTTATGGCTAAAACAGAGCTGTGCAGAGCTACAGTATATACACCAGTGTTTCACAAATGGTGCACGCATACCCCTGGTGGTACTTGAAGATACTACAGGGAGTATGCAATTTTGTGAATAACTGTAATAGCCTATTTATATTTTCTCTCAACATTCAATACCCAATATATGATCAAATCATATATTTATGTTTTTATTTTATTTTTATAAAGGGGCCGAAAATGATTTAAGAAACATTGCAGTACAGTAGGCGACATGTGGCTGTAGGCAGAAGATAATTGTGTAATACACTAGGGGTTGGAGAAGGCTACTTATGTTGAGTAACTTATTCAAATTTATTTAGTCATTTTTACTATTTACTAGTTAATTTACTACAGTGAATTCATATGAGTTCATATGTTTTTGTAACATTGCTGTGAACTGCAAGTGGAGTTCGAATTCCATTGAATCACACCTGCACTGGCTGTTCATCTCGCCAAACCATTGCTTCACCATCACTCTCCCACAGCAGATGTACCTCCTTCCCTCTCCAGGATTCAGGGATTGTCAGGGTCACTTGAAACCAACAAGTCCACCATCTGTAAATAAAAGAAGAAAACATGTCGACACCATTCGTTTTTTAAACTGAGAGCTCTGTAGTTAGCCTATCAACCTACTTACGTCGGTCCAAATGTATCACCAACTCTGTAAGGTTCAAAGTTCTGCCTGACTGCCTCCAAGTAGGAAATACGTTTTGAGGACAGGTAAGCGTTTACTGAATCCAAAGAATGTGACTCTCCAAAGAGCCTATCAAAACAGATGGATCATATTAAATCTAATAAATGCATCACTTATTATATCACAATATAAACTAATAGTATGCATAATATGTGTCACACGGAATCGATTCTTGACCCCACACACTGGAAAAAGCTTTGTGCATGAAATCAATCTTACCGTCCTCTGAGATTGCAATCTGTAAAATAAATTTCTGATATAAATTTCTCTGCTCTCTCTAAAAGAGTCCGTCTGTTCTTTAACACTGGTTGGTGATACATGATCACTGATCAGGTTGTACAGGTCTGCTACTGGCAGGCAGGTACAGTAGCTAACTATATGAATGCAACAGCAGCCAAAGTACAAATTTAAAAAAGACCCGGAAGTGTAACTTTATTGTTGTACTAAATAGTAACAACACTAGATGTCGCCAGTTGGTAATGCTTTTATGGCATAACAGACCACTGCACCAAACAGACATTGCAAGATACAGCAGGAAAGCATTTGACTCTGCCTTATTATATTTTATTCATCATTTGAATAATGTTATTGTAGTAAAGAGCCCATTGTAATGCATAAAGGTTTAGAAGGAGACGCCATATCGGCCTATCGTTTGGAAAGAAACAGAATAAATACTGTACAATATGCTTGTAAAATAAATTACAGCAAACGTGACATGTCAATTTCATTTACTTGAACAGTCCTCTTAAAACGAACCATTATTTATGGTATATTATTGACATTTTCACATTAGATTTTTTTATATAAAATGAAATTGCTTGTGTAACATTGTTATACTTTAAAATTAACTTCTACATAAATACATTGCATCTCTTTACAGAACTTTACACTAGTCTAAAACAAATTGACAAATCAAATTCACACAAATTTAAAGACCCGGGAACCTTCAAGACCTTTCCAGAAAAATGTGCTGTGCTTTTCTGCTGATTTACTGTGCTGCAGAAGCAGTTACAGGGAATTATATTGACCAAGTGCCAGCTAAGATCTTGTGTCTAGTAGGTTTGTAGCTTTTACTTTATCGCTTTTGAGTCAAAGCCTCCACAGAAGAACACCTTATCAGACCAGGCCAAAATGTAGGCTTCCATGTATTTGGTGTCAATAATATAGAAGGAGACATCACATAGTGGGCTGTTTTGCATTTTATTGTGATAGTCACAGTGAAATGAGTAAAAAGTAAAATCATCTTCATGTTGGGGCATGTGTTATTATTTCAAGGTGTAGAACTACAATCCTTGAATCTCACTGAAACAGATATACTGTTTTAAAAACATTGTTTAACTTGATTTTTGGATCTACAAATCAGGTTAAAGAGTCACCAAACCATGTACATACAGCTGCACTCTATGCTCAATCACTTACTGTAACACAAAAATGTCTTCTAATCTCTATGCATACCATGCAGGCGTAGATGCAGTATGAATGGCCATGCAAAACCCTGTGAGATTGAGATAACGTGATGCACAGTGGCTTGACTATATTGTGTACATGGGTGCTGGGGAGTTGGTCTTGTGATCCTATTTGCAGAAGGGTATGGTCAGGTTAGAGGTCAGCCCACATGCAGCCTGGGGAAACAAAAGCCTTTCTCTCAGTATTATTCACAGGGAAGAAACTGTGTGGCTTTGTCTTTGAATGGAGCTCAGCGGCCTTTTAATATAAAATCCATAGCGTAGCTCTAAGTATCAGGTTGTGTGAAGTTGTGGCATAGCCGGTCCTTCTCAGGCCACGCTACCATCAGTGGATGCCAGTTGACTCATTTTCCACTATTGTTTGCACTGCGGTTGTGATTTCCACCAGGCCTGGGAAGCCCAAGGACGCAGATGTTGAGAGGCTGACTGTTTCAGCACTGGACTTCCTCTGCTATAGCCTCTAAGCTTTCATGTGTAGAAGTCCTTGAGAAACCCAACACACTTATGGGAACTTAACAAGGATGTCGGTGTTGTTTTCCTCAAAGGAAGCAGCATACAAACCTTTCTTACATCTCATTTGGATCTGCCACCGAATTGTACATGCCACCAGAACAGTATATCAAAAAAGGAAAATAAAAGTTATTGTATGTTTGGATGTTAATGACCGCTGTCCCCATAATACATCTAATGAAAAACACAAACACAGGTCTAGCATGAGAGATGGTTAAATGGTTGCCAGTGAGCATTATGGTTCATTCTGGTGGTCCACCATGAAAGCTATACTCTTGAGCCATATTCATCACTCTCTCCAATGTTGTAGTCAGCCCCTTTGCTCATCTCCGCAGTGGCGCCAGATCTATGGATCAAAATATAATCAAAGCAGCACAGTGTCTGTAAGATAGCTACTTGAAGATGTACTCTGTAATGATGCAGATTATAGTTGCTGCACAACAAGCTTTGGGAAATCCCTCATTGTTAAAATGTATGACGTATGTGGCAATGTGTTGTGTGGCTAATCATTTTTTTAATATATGACTCTCTAAATTCCATCATTTATGTTTTACTTAAACCCCATTTTTATTTATCTCCCACAATTTTGTCAAATGTCATACTGTACCTCTTACATTTTGAAAGAACAGCCGGCCTTTGAGATAATTAGGCCTGTTCGAATTATCACACATTTTTCAAGTTAGTTCTTGCAGATGTTATATTTCAAAATGGTGTTTTGCACTGCTGGGCCACAAAAATCCAGAAAACACTGTATATGACATTTACATGTAAAAGACAAATTGGTTTTTGTTTTGTTTACGTGAGTTCACATTGTCTGACTCACTCTGGCATTTTGGCTCTAGAGGAGCCCACCAATGAGAGAACCACCCCTAAACACTGTTCTTGTTCCAAGTGTCTGAGCTCCAGACCTATAATGTGGTTCAATTTCAGCTGGCTGCTCCCTTGCAATACCCTTTGTTACTTTATATAACTCCTACACACCCAAATACGTTATGGCCATTTCTATGGATACATTTATAGTTTGGCATTTCTACTGAAAATTACTGCTTTATTGGTGCTATTTGAGGTCTGTTTTTCATAGCTACTGTACATCAAGTGTCACACTGCAAAGACAGTCTTGGCTTTTGATTTTATAGGATTGACACTGAGGATAACTTATATTATTTAAGTATTTGCAGGTTATAAGTATTGCTTTTACCTTTACCTACCTCTGTTGCTTTAAGAGAAAACGTATTAAACACAGAATGATACTAAGTGCCACTGCAGAGGCCACCACTGTGGAAATCACTACACCTGCAATAGAAGCAAGACACCACTGGTAATGAAAGGTAATATAATGTCAATAAAGTAAGAAAATAGGTTTTAATATGTCCTATGTCTAATGGAAACACATAACGTAAGTTAATTAATAAATTATTCATTCATTCATTAATATACAAATGAAACATATTATACTCATTGACTTTCCTGGAATTTCCATTGTAGTTGAAACCAGCTTTTGATACTCAGAAAAAGATTGATTTGCCAATTAACTGTAGAGATACTGTACTACTGTACAGTATCTCTGAGGGCATTCCCACTTCAGTGTTCCTCTCTACTCCACAAACACCTTTGTGCAATGTTGTGTTTAAAAACATAAACAGTGAAGTGGGGAAGACCTTCTGGGTTCTGTGGTTGTGTTAATGCAACCTAGGAGTGTACTGTACATACAATTATTTAGCCATTGTATTATTGACTATATTAGTGAATTAAATAATGGGTATGGGGTAAATCAGTCATGGATAACATACTGAATGAGTTTAAACATAAGGAACATTTAGAATATATATACAGTACATTCGTCACATACCATGGTTCATCCAAAATAGCTCATCTGAGTAGCAAGGGAAGTAGAAAAAAAGAAAACATAACAGTTATCAAAACAGGAAGCTACTGTACAATGACAAATAATCATAGTCATATCAGCCCAATTTAATACAACAATGTATCAAGAAACAAACAATAAAAACAGTTAATTAGAGTTTAATTTATTAGAGTTATAATTTAATATAAAACGATGAAGAGGTTTTCTTAAATTCCTAACCCAATCCAACATCTATAGTAGTGATATATTATTTTATGTTGTGAATTTGGATTTGGTTAGCACATCAGCTACAGTATAATATATAATACAACAAATAAAACTCATAATACATTTAAATTTCCCAATCACGTATATAATACAATATATAATAAATAAAACAAAAGCCCCAACTAACAAGATGATGCATTTCTACTTATAACAGCAACAGAAAAAAAAGGAAAATTACGGTATAAAGAATATTTCAAACAATAAGGGATTCGAATCACAAAAGATTTCAACTTTATGCTTACAATGCTTATAATGCTTTTATTCAAAAGTTGCTATTTTCAATGGAATTTAAAGGCAGCAGCAACATATATAGAGGGTACAGGGATGTTTAAGTGCTTACACTCTGGTCGTGTTTCACTGCCTATTTCATTGTGGAAGGAAAACAACCACAACTAAAAGGTATACTATTTCTGTAAAACACTTCTCGAAAGTTCCCTTGACAGGAAGTCTCTTGTCTATAGTTTTTTTGGTCTATGAATATACTGTAAGCATTCCCAAGGCACAATATATACTGTACAGTAGGCATCATGGTGTGCTTATTGGACTGCAGTGTTAAAAGCTTTACAAAACTTACATACATACATATATTTACTAGCCACCTGCAGATTAATTCTTCACAAATTAATTAGTAAAAGTCTACAGTAGTATACATTATTTAACTTAACATCCCGGTTTGAATAAATTTACCAACACACCTACTATGTAAACAGTGGAGAGCTGTCATAGATTTGTAAAATATCAATATCAGGAACATTAGTAATTTCAAAAGTACAATCATTTGGGAAAAATGTTATCTTTTTGCCACACACATACAAGAGAAACAATAATTTAATTTAATTATTTGACGAGACGTCAGGTGAAAATGCCTGCAGTCAGCAGAACAGAATTGGCAATGATGTGCTTGTCTTTCATTTTCTCATTTGGAAACACTCAATCTGCTGCTGTGGGTCTAGGCAAAGTATAGAATATTGACAAGACTCATTCTAATCTTCCCACTCCATTGGCAGAAGCCAGGGATGTGGATGTCCCTGGGAAGGTGCTTTTGCTGGCCGTTTAGAGTGAGGGTCTCCATATTTTGTAATTGGAGCACCTTGCTTCTTCTGCCCCATTGTGACTTTGGCCAGAGAGCGATCCAGCTCAAAAGCTTCATCTGTTGGCCGCTCTCTGAGAATATTCCTGATGGTGGGAAGGGCTAGGTCTGACTTACACTCCAGGTAACTCTTCAGGTTGAGCTCTGGAAATACGTTCTCTCTGAGAGCCTGAACCAACTGCGCTTCGGTGTGGGCCTTTTTCAACTGACCGCCAACCATTTGCTCCAGGGAGACATAGCACAGTGTCTCCTCCTTCAGCCCTGACCTCCCACTATAGCGATTCATTTGGTTCCTCTTCCATTGAGAGCTTTGAGACCACGGTTGTTTAGAGTCAGCCCTGCTATGCTCTTCCTTCAGGTCTTGGTCAGTGTGCGACCTGCCCAGACCACTTGGCAACAGCTGGTAGAGCTTCTCATCCGCCAGATCTGCCAGGTCACCAACCAGCAGCTGTTGAATGATTTTCTTCCTCATCAATGGGGATGTGACTGTTACAGTACCATGCAGCCCTCTGCCTGCATTAGACACACAGCCAATTACAACTCGTTAAATAACCGGAACTTCCAAGGCTTGTCCTCCACGGGTACATCTTTAGCCTGTGGGCCCAGTGTGCAACAGCACTGCCTCCAGAAAGAACTACAAGCACAAGCCATCTGCTGGCAGCAACTATGACAGCCAGAACAGCAAAGGTTTATGTAAGGGTTACCTTAATGCCATGTCAGTACAGATCTGCCATTTGGAAAGGATAGCGAGCGAGAGAGAGAGAGAGAGAGAGAGAGAGAGAGAGAGAGAGAGAGAGAGAGAGAGAGAGAGAGAGAGAGAGAGAGAGAGGGGCTCTATACAGTATGTGACAAAAACATGCATTCTTTTCATACTGTAGTGAATGCAGCAGCATATAGTATTTTATGCTGTAAACCACTACTGTCTAATCAGCCAGATTGACGGCCTGTAGAGTATCTCCTTATGCAACATGCAGGCCTGCTTGCCAACAAGCTTGTATGATATAACATGTATGATGGTTATGGACACCATCAAGCTAACACAAGAGGATTTTTCCATATAACCAAAAGCCAAAAGCTCAGATAGAGAGAGTAAAACATCACCCAGACATGGATTCAGCTACTCCTCAAGCAGGTGTAAAGCAGAGCATTGGCATGCAAACAAATGTACCATTGCAGTCCAATATTAAAGCACACTGCTTTCGTAGAGAATACATGTACTGTACGTACCACCCTTAAAAGACACCAGGACAACTCGGTCATCAATCTGTTGTGGTTTCCTATAGTTGCCATTCAGAGCCGATGGCGCAGAATCTTGAGCATGAGAGGAGTAAATAGCACCTGCAAAGGTCATAAACTAGCAAAGCACAGGAAAAACAAGATAAAAAAGGATTATTTAAAAAAGAATCGTTATATCTACAAACTGATCATGTTTACGCTGATCATGCCTGGTAATATTCTGATTTAACAAGCATCACATCTTCTGTCTGGAAACTCTCTGTGCAAAGGTACTTGTCATAGAGACGGATGTCAGTCAAATCATTAACCGATAAAAACATGAACCATGTGAGCACTTTCTGAATAGAGGCACTTCATTGCTCGTAGTGTGAAGCACCTGCTTGTGGGAAATTGTTACGGGGTTCCTGAACACTGTCCACAGCACACTGGGATAGCACGGAGGGGTTGTCAGGGAGCCATCGTAACGATAATATTCATCCAAACGTGCAGGTAGAAGGCTTCTGATGTTAAAACCTGATACTTGAACTTTCTGATCTGTCCGAAACAGTAAAACAGTAAAACAGTTATAACAGTTTGTCTGTTTGAAATTATTATAATTATTATAGTATTATTAATATATATAATATACATTTGTGCACATAAAATTGGAAATTCCTTCACAACTGAACTCACCCCTGTATTTGACGCCATTGATGAATTTCAGAAAATGATCAAATGCAGGATTAAACTCCCCAACCTATGCAAGAAGCTCAGTTAGACATACTGTACTGTACAGCCAGTAATAGTTGTATTACATGGATGTAGTTTTATAGCAGTAGTAATCCTATCATTTTATAATGGTATAGCCACACCTCAATCAGAACACCCAAGACTGCCAGGCCATCAGATTTGTCCACAGCCATGGAGACGTTTGGGTACTTGTCTGAATTGAAGTGCACAAGGTGCATCTGTAAAGGAATATGAGATTAGCAGTATCACATAGTATATTCCTTCTGTATAATAGTAATATCTAACTTGCCATGTCTTCTTTCAGAAACACGCTGTGTTCTGTCTTCCACTGTATATTCAATATACAGTATTTTCTCACCTTTGTCGTCTATGCAAACTGACAAGACAGCACCTTTATTCCACACATAGGTGTTCAACTGAATTAAAATAGCCCATATCTACAGAAGTACAGTAATATGTAACCTAATCATCTTGTGCTTTGTCTGTCTTGTACAAGATGCCATCCAGGGTAAAGTTACAAATGTGCCATAATTATGCTGGAATCATATGGACTACAGCCTAGCCTGTCCTGGGAAAAAGGGGGGGCAACTCCAGTAAATGGTAAATTTCCCGTCATTCCGTCACTTCTAAACAACATGTCATCAAGGAAAAGAGGCCATGGTTGTGGAGATTGGAAACACTTGAAAAGATACATACTCTTTTTAACACAGGTCAAACCGCAGCACCTTAAATGTGGTCACCTTAAATGTGGTCGTACAGTGGCGGGTTAACTGGTCCCATAAAAGGACACAGGTTGTAACATGCCCCATTTCAGACACGATTTGCAGCCTGTCAAATGCTAAATGCTTATATTTCTGTCTTTGTTGAGAAGTGAATGACATAGGGTGTTCCTAACTCTACCATCAAGTCTTTACATTCTATAATTTGCCCAAGTATAAAAAAGTGAACTGCATTGGTGTACAAAAGTGTTTACTGGGCTTGACACAGAGAACACTTTCAAGAAGTAGTTCAAATCATGTTCCATAGTGATCTGCTAGAAATAAGACATGCTGACTAAGTACTGAGATTGACTGAAATTAGAATAATGTTTTGTCTCTTTGGCTGGTCAGATAACATTTCATTAGATTGCTCTCTCTAATTAGAATCACCTAGGGCATCGCATGTTTTAGTTCAAATTAATCATACTATAAAACCTTATATAATTCATTACAATTGTAATTAGGTTGAATATGCACAGTATTACTGAAGTTTCCAAAGGGTGGATGCTGCATGTCTGCAATGTCTGGGAACTCTCCCAGGCATGACAGGAGTGTGCCGGTTCAAAACACTGTCATCAGCAGAGTGTACTGTACTACGTCAAATGTCAGTCAAATCTCAGTCAAGTCATCTATCACCCTTAAGGTGCAGTAGGCTACTTTATTTTAAGGGTGTTCCAACAATCTACAACTGTCAGTATTCAGTAAATGCAATGCCCTAAGAAAATCCTTCTTTGTGGCTGTGGCTTATGCTGGCTCAGTATGGAGCACTCCACCCTAAATTTAACCCATAAGACATGTGCACAGGTTTGTACATTAGTTGATGGCAAAGGACAATCCACATTTGAAGAGATACAGTTTTTGGTTATACTTTTTTCAAATATCTTCTCACACTTGTTCAAAGCTCTAAAGTTGGTTACTGCAGATTACACACTCCAAGGGTTTCTCACGCTCACAGTTCATATAGAAATATATTTATAAAGAAATACATACATTATAAAAAGCCATATTGAGAATATAAAATGACCTTTAGATTCAATAGTCAATGACACAAGCACTACACATATCTCTAACCCCAATGACAGGCGATAGAATAGAAATTTGTTCATTTTACCTCTGCAGCAAACTGCTTGCCATTCACCATGTGCTCAGAGCCAGGTTGGCTGGAGGATCCCCAGTGGAAATGGAGTTGGGCTGCAGAGTAGCGGTGAGGCAGGCTGGAGATGGACATCTTGGAGGGCAGAGATATTTGCACTACAGACAAAATAACACCGGAAAAACACACATGGCTGAGCAGACTTACCTAACCACTTTTCTGATGTCTGCTACTAAATAACACACTAAGCACCAACATCTCAGACCAAAACAAATGCTTTGTGGGCCATGCACTGACATGCACTTGTGGACGGCCCAGCTATATGAAAACAAAGAGGAGCTTGGATTAAAAAACACGCAGAGGCAATGTGATGTCATTCTCTACTCAGGATGCAATTTTTCCGCTATATCTTTACATAGAAAATAGTTGGTTGCTGATATTAATGTAGGAAAATAGTTATAATATGACATGCTATGTGATAATTTATGGTACCGTATGTCCGTTATAATCTTAAATCATACATTTACAGAGCATATGTATCAAACAGTATAGGAGCCTATTAAACAGAAGGGTCATGCAAATGTCATGTGAAGTACCAGCTCAAGAACAATGTCTGCTTGAGCTGTCACCTGCCACTGTCTGGGGCTCACCGTTAAATGAGTGATGACGATGATGAATGATGAAAAGTATAAGAACCCGTGTCAGCATATCTCATGGGTACAAAAATCCTGCTGACAATGGCACTAAGCTTGTGACGTGCATGGCCAATGGGTATGGACGCGTAAGCATCTGACAGGTGATGATGTATGTACAGTATGCGATGTGGCCACCGCATGACATCAGCGCCGCACATAATAGGGTACAAATGCTGTCATTTAAATTCCTCATATGCAGCATTTCGTATAGTGAAGACACAAGTTTAACTAGCCGTGCAGCATGTAATTGAATGGTTTACCCACTTTGTTTGTACTGCAACTGTATATCTCTTCTTTAAAACAAAAGCCAAATCATATCAAACAAAGCAATGTGTGATTTTGTGGAATATTTCCTTTGTATGCGATCAAAATAAAATGTGTTTCTGTGGTACATGGGTAATGTTATCTAAGATATATGTGCAGCTATGTTGAGATCCAGCAATTACATTTAAGAATGTGTTACAAATACATATCAAGCATAATTGTATGAAATAAAAGTTAGGCTGGATTCTTACAGGACAGATGACAAATCCCTGCTCACATTTTCCCAGACTAAACATGGAGCTCAAACGGACAGTTGAAATAGTAAGACAGTGATTATAGAAAATTGCTGTGGTTGGCGCAGAAAGAGGCGCCTCCTATTATTTTCTTGAAGTTGACCTAGAAATTAGTTCACAGAGACAATAAGAGACAAACAGTGTATCTGTAACCATTTATAATGTGTCTATTTCCTCAGCGTCAGTCAAGACAAGTTTCATTTTCCAGATATTTTAGAAGGTACACACAGAAATACTGAAAAATGTAACAATAATAAAGAAATTATGTATTTACCTCTAATGAAATTAATGAATTAATTCATCCATTACACTTACTTGAATGGCCATTGTTTCCCATGGTAAGCTGCTCCTTGCCAGAGAGGTTGTAATTCTGAAACTCAATGGGCCGCAAGGTGGGGTCAAACCTTAGCAGTTCTGTCCTGATGTCTATTGGAGACTGGAATACTCCTCCACAGAAAGGGTAATGTTTGGACCAATGATGCTCTCCCTCTGGTCCTGCAACAGTATCAATAACATATTCATACACATGGAGGGACAAGGTGAACCACTTGTTTTTATATCTTAATATAACAGTAATAGTATACGTATAAAAATGTAAGCTAAACGCAACAATTATATTACATTAAATAAAATAATAATTTTAAAAGAAGCTTGTATCCCCCTCCCCACCCCCCAAAAAGCATTTGTTAGCCTTGTTATAGAGAATTACCTATTTTCTTCATTATTAAGTGAATACCTTTTGGGAAAACATTTGTTCCTGTCGCTGCTCAAATGCAGAATGAACACACACAGTAGCAGCATCTTAACTGTGTTTATGTAAGTCATAATGTTCTTTCAGACAAGAATCACAGAGATTAAGAGGTGCAACAACTGCCCTTTCAAATGTTAAACTGTTCCATCTTTAAGGGCAAGCACAAAAGATGTGCCTTGCATTGGTGCAAGAGAGGATGAAATCAAAGGTTGCCAAGTCTTACTGAGTTTTTATCCGTCATCAAAGTGAATTATTATTATCTATGGCATGGAGGCAGGGAAAAGACCTGTGGCTTATTCCCCTGTGTTCTTGACTGTATCTGACACAGCAGGATGAGAACCATGCTATTTGTTAGTGAGGACAACCAGTAAGAATGCTGTCTCTTTCCAAATGAGAGGTTACTATAAAGCACAGAACAATACCACTCCTGCCAATAGTGTTGTTTAGTTTACTGTATAAACCCAACCTATGGGTACCTGATATATATATATATATATGAATGCTTGATCCGGGGAATAATACACTTCAAATGAACAGAATTGATAGTGTAAAGGGTTTTTGGTTGTGACAATTTCATTCAACGAGCTAAGCAGCGAGTCAGGAAACATATCAAGCCTTTTGTAAAAGTTGGCTATGGTTAAAAGGCATTCAGCTAACTGCAAACACTGTTTGAATGCCAAACTGTGAAAAGCTCTGAATGAAGCTGACATCAATTAACATGAATAAATACAAAGTTGTCATTGACTCACAATTACCATATACAATTAAATGAATGCCAGTGTCAGTGAGAGTGAATGACACAGCCAGAAGCAAAGCACACCCCCTTCCACTCACCATTGTCACTTGTCACAGAAATGTTTAACCAAACAGCAATCTGCTGTTTCAATGAATAATTCTGGGAAGGGACATTCAGGCAAGTGTTCTTTATATTAGTAAGCAAGTTACTTGTCTGTCTGTAATTAATATACGTGTCCAGGTAATTTTACATTGGAGTTGATTTCCACCTGTCCTTTTCAGAGGCTGAAAAAATAATCAGTTTTTACACTGCATGACTCTGTAAACAGGAACACAAACAAAGAGGTACAGACCGCACCAGACATCACTATCCTAGTCTTAGCAATGTGTATCCAATTTGAGAGGTGAAACTTGTGATGGAGCACCCTCCTGTGTGGAATTGAAGGGAGAGGTGTTTTTTTTAATGTGTTCAATTAACAATTTTCTCCAGCTTTAAGAGAAGGTGAGCTGAGTTCTAATAGGTGTGTTCTCCAAATTCTGAAAAATGTACTTGATATTGCTAATCAAGCTGCATAGCTGTCTGCACCATAGTCCCTACTGGACCAGGATAGTTTATTAAGTTATGGCCTATTTCTGATCAATAAGATTCAGTGCTCAGTTTGTTATCTTTTGTATGTCTTTTTGGGGTAGAAAATTGTTGAGTCTAACAATTAATGGAATAGAAAATTGCAGAAACAAATACAAATAGAAAATATAGAAATTCAGGAACGTTTTAGAAATAACTCTTACTATATATAAATAATTCTCACATGCTCACCATTGTAAGTCCATTTGTCCCCTGAAAATGAGAAGAATGCAACATATTTTATTTTTGTATGTTATGAATGGCTTAACCTAGTAGCTAACAATGTATTAATATTGTCATGAAAACGTAAATTAATAATAACAATGATAATACCAGTAGCCAGCCCCCTGCATCTCCTTCAACAACCCAAATGGCAATCATTGCATTTTAACAGACATTCAATTTAGTAGGGCCTAAATATTCCCATTATTTTACTGTACCCTCAACTCTTTTTTATTAGACATTAAATATTAGACGCAGCCTGCACTTATCAATTCGTCCATGGCCTATTTTAATGTATACTAGTAATTTATAATGTTAATTACATGTATTACAAGTCCTAATTAGCCATAGGTTACAGTATGTTTGCAAAAACATTCTTACCGTGCAAAACTTCGAGGAAAGTCAGTTGGAGGACAACAATCGGCGTGAAGCAAGTAATCTGCATCTTGAGTTCTTGTCCCCTCTCAAAGTGATCACAAGTGAGAGTGCAAGAAACTGCGCTGAACATGAAGGAGCAAGCCGGTATATAAGTAATCTTGTCGTCTTCATCACAGCTCACTGACGTAATACCATCCACAAACCAGCCCCCTGTTCATCTCGTCAGCGAAGAGTGGCAGCTCAACAACGTCAACCGCATCCTTGCAAAGTTAGTCATTAGGCGCAACCTCAAAACCTGCCGCTTTAGCGCACGGAACATTAAGACCATGTAGCCTACTGTACAGAATGTCCTTAGAGCTGAGAGAAGTAGGCCTATTACTTTTTCTGGAGACATGTACGCTTGAACACTTACTCAGCGTCCTGGAATGTTTAAATGTGTTATTTTGTTCATGTTTGATAACACTGGATGATGCTAATTGTACTTTACATAAGCTATTTCTGAATTTTTATTTGAAAACTTTCATCACCATTTACATTGATTTGTGATATATTATAATATGAAGCAATGCTGGTAATGTGGACTTGCATAATGTTTTATTTTCCAAAGATAACCAGTTGGAGTATTTTTTTTTCTTTGTGAAAATTTGTGTCACTTTATTTCAGATAAAATTATTAATATTAGTCCATTCTAATTAATCCATTAATTTAGTGGCTGCATGGCTCACAGAAGCAGTCACGCTACAATTTGATTTTGAACGTCTCAACAGTACTACAGTAGTACCCCTAACATCAGCTGGTAGGGAGTTCCATAATACTGGGGCCCGATGTGAGAATGCTCTAAATCTTGCTGATTTCTTTTGAACTTTAGGGACGGATAACAAGCTTGCATTTTGTGAAGGTATGGATCGGGATGGTACACATGATATTACTAGATCAGATTGATAGGAAGATAGCCAATGGAGTTTTACAAGGTTGAACAGGTGTTAAACAACCAGGTGTTAAAAGCAATAGTCTAGCATGTTCTTTTGTTCTTTTTAGAACAGGGTTTTATTTTAGCAGCTATGCCAGTGTGTTTTATGTACTGTAAGCAACAGTATTACTATAAATGAAGATGTCACCTCACTGGCAAAGTAAAGGAAACGAACACGCTCCAAAGGTCAACAACGATAATGACCAACTCCCATCATTTACAGCCCTCATTGACTCCAGGACAGAGCTAAGCACAAGGAGTAACACAATGAAGCAGCTTCTAGTTTTTGGACTTGCTTTTGCAATATTCCATGTCATCCATTCTGCACCTCCAGGTATAAATGTCTTTCTTCCTAAATTAATATTGTTTTATAGACTCTATGGAATTAGGCCTATGTAAACATATTTTAATATTATGAATTGATGAGCAACATACAATTATTTCTTGATAAACTTCAGTTGACACCAACTCAAACTGTCAACAAAGATATGAAATTATGCCTATATTTACATTTCTACTGTATCGTAGGAATGTTGTTTGTACTGTTACATGTAAACCACTTAATTCCTTTTGTTAAAAGTGAGATAATGGCTAGAGCCTGATTGTTCGGAGCATAATAAAATATTGCAAACCTATAATTTATATTAATTATGTTTCAGTGAGATTGTCTACATAATAAATTGATACATTTACAGATCATTTCGACAGAAAACAATTTTGGTTTCGGTAGAGTTTGTACCCTGAAGCATGTGAAATTCATAAAGGGTGGGACTAGTGAATAAGTATCATAAATATGTTTTTACTGCAGCAAGTCATAAAAGGGAGGCTTTATTCTCTGGGGATGGGATTAGTTATTCATTGTCCATGTATAGCCTTTTTGAAACATACTGGGTAGCATTAATCTCATTCACTCACTATTGTGCTAATTTAAATGTACAAATAGTCCAAATAAGAACAATGTCATACTGATGCGTTTTTGTCAACTTATAAAGACCTTTTAAAATATTAACTTATTCAATATTTTTTCATCCTACAGAATTTTGTAAATTACCTGAAGATTCAGGAACAGGCACATCCTTTAACTTCTACCTACGCTATGATGCTGACAATGACATGTGCGTTCCTTTCATATACAAAGGAGAGAAAGGAAATGCCAATAGATTTTCAAATGAGATAGAATGTATGAGGAACTGTTCAGCCAATGCAGAGAAAATCTACCCAATGGATGGTGAGTCGACCTCATAACTGTAAAGTAAAAAATTAGATTAAAGCCTTCGAAGCTCCTTTAAAATATCAGTTTTGAAGAAAAAAATTGGCTTCCTTAAAGACTTAAAGAAACTACTTAAAAAATGAATGCAAGAGTTTAAGGACCTTGAAGGTGCATTTCCTGTGTCAGGTAAAGGCCTTGTGTTCCAAACCAGCATACAGTATAAAAACATAGTGCCAGGAACACATTCTCTACCCCTCCCTCATGCACAAAGCTGGGTATGTTTACAGTATATGGTTATGTGGGGTTCAAGGATACCTTTAAGGAGTTTGCCTTAAAGGTCCACCATGTAGTTTGACCCTGTAAGTACAGTAAATAACAGAAAATAAATTAAATGTCAAGTTGTTTGTAATGGAAAGGAACACGTCCAAAATACCAGGTGCATCAGTGTCAATTAACTTGCACAAATAATAAATCATAAAATCGTAACATCATTGTGTTTAAGTATATATTCATAAGAAATTATTTTGTTACTGGTGCCATTCTATTTTCAGTATGGATACTGATTATGTCATCAAGTGGTTAAAAGAAACAATTAATGACAGAGATCATTGTCTAAAGCAAAATATTTATATTTAGAAAATTTCATTTCATTTGTTGTTGTTTACCTATTCACACACAGCAACACAATCATTATCAATTTATTTATTAATAACATGATACGTTTATTCAACCTTTTGTGCATTTTCTCTTTTACAGGATCCAAGGCTTGCCACTTTCCTAAGGCTAAGGGTAATTGCCAGGGCACAATTCTGCGCTGGTACTATGATTCTTATCATGACAAATGTGTTACATTCATTTGGAGTGGATGCGTTGGAAATGGAAATAGATTTCGTGATGATCAAACCTGCAATGCTACTTGTGTCGGTATCCATGGTGAGCATTCATACTGTATATTGTATTTAAAATATACATGTATGCGGTAGATCTTATAAAGATCTACTTAGGAAAAAAGTAAAAATGGATCATGTTTAAAGGCTAATAAAACATAGGCTACTCATCCATGTCACTTTTTGACCTGGACTTATATGTTGTTCATACACCTTTTTTATATGGTGAGGCACATGTTACATTAGCATTGTGATACCATCCTGATGTCGCAAGCTACAGTTTGACCTTGTGACAAGCAGGCCTATCAGTTTGGAACCCTTCAATTCAAATGCATTTATCATAAAGGCAGTGCACATGTCATACATGTCAATCAAACATGTCAATCAAGCTTCCTTAGATACGATTGGACTTCCTACCTACTTCGTTCGTACTTACCATCCAGACTATTCACAAAGTGAAATTTGGAGTCTGGTTAGGCTACACCTACACCAGTCTACCCGACTGATACTAAAGGCGAAATGAAGGAGCTCACGAGATCAGGATGGTCTCTCAAATCTAATGTTACAATGTGACAGTAAAACTTTTATTCCAAAAATACAGCAACATGTCACACATTTCTATTTTTTTTTTTTTACAGCTTTGTCACACACGTGTACTATATAGCCTATTACATAGGGTGTTGAAAATGTTTTAAATCTGCTTGCAAAACAGTTTTGTAACCTGTCTGGATTGTGTTTTATGACATTTTAAGATGATGGTTATATGGAAGAGGATGTAGAAGTGGATACGCCAGTTGGTGAGTTTAAGTGTCATTATGCATTCACACAAATTCTGTTTGAGTTTTAGAATTTGAGATAAAGTCATAAAAGGTGTGTTTAAAGGTAAATACAGTAGTATGATGCTCAGGTATATCAACTGATGTGCCGACTATAGCACAATTTAAAGTAGTCCTTTTTTTATTAACGTATCCAAGCATATGGATTAATTTGTTAAAAAATACACTATGATCATTCTCCTCCCCATCTCTTTTTATGTCCACAAATGTGCTAATAACCATTATAATACTATAATATAATCCTTTCTGTCCCTAATATGTTTGCATTTGATAATATGTAAGATATCAAATTAATTCAATTAAGCATTTTCTATTCTGTCAATCATTATAAATTAATCTAAACGTTATGTCCATGTACAGAAACAAATCACTCATAATTCCATTTAATGTATAAATAAGCCCCCCCAAATAATATTACTGTAGTGGTTATTTTAAGATCCATTAAGAACTATTTGTTAATAGTTTGAATATCTAAATAACCACTCCTGAGGGCCATATGGATGTTTTGTCCTTAAAACATGCCCCAGAATGAAGGATTAGTCAAATAATTCATGTCCAGAGAGAGTTCTTGCTAAACATCAATTGTTTTATTTTAACCTTGTAAATAGAGATG
Source organism: Aphredoderus sayanus (assembly GCA_027564795.1). Lineage (NCBI taxonomy): Eukaryota > Metazoa > Chordata > Actinopteri > Percopsiformes > Aphredoderidae > Aphredoderus > Aphredoderus sayanus. The sequence continues at coordinate 25,526 of JAODUG010003852.1, forward strand.
AACAATTAATTCTAAATAAAGAAGATAACAACAGTCTGATGGATGGTGCATGATTAAAAGAAGTGCTTCTGCATAGACATACAATCATACCGGTATTAACAACTTCCTATAAGCCTCAACCTGAACATATACAGTACATTCCCTCTCCTGCCTGCAGACGAGGAAGCACTCAAATATTATAAATGCACACACGTATGATTATACATTAAAATCAATGAATCAACTAAATAAATAAATAGGTAAACAAATAAATAAATAGGATTTTGACTCCTACATTGACATTAGAGCAAAATGAGGTTATAAAATAAATGCATTTTGTTTCTTCACAGCAATCATCGTTGGAGTTGTGTTTGGTATTCTTGTTGCCATCATCATCATAGCTTTGATTGTGCTTTCCGTAAAATCAAGGTACAGTATGGCTATGTATTGTAGTCAGTTTTTTTGGTGAGGGAGACTATAAATAACTATAACAATTGTTTTATTATGTTTAAAAGGAAAGATCCAAAAAAAGAAACAAGGAAAGCCAAGGAGGCAGAAACAACTCTTCAAGATCCAGCGATTGAAATGTCATAGAAAATCACATCTTTGCACATAGTTTTGGTTTACATACAGTATGCATATCATACCACCCTAGTCAAGATATTCATTGGAACATCTGGATCTTGAGTGAAAGCAATTGTGCATATTTGAGAAATGTTCTCTGCTGATATTTTTTTATTTTAAAAACTTGTACCAGATGCAGGCTATAGTATTTGATGAGCAACACTTTGATTTAGCAAAATATTTCTGCATAAAAGAATGACAATGTAAAAGGTTGAGATATTCAATGTTGCTGCAAACGTTATATTTATGTGGGTTTCTCCTGAAAGCCTATGCGAAAGAGACTGCCTGAGTTACAAAAGATTGTCTGTATACAAGAGAATACATTTTCTTATTAAAATCATGTTCAAACCAATTTACTCGTTTGTGTTGTACTTAGTCCTACTGTAGATACAGACTCATAATGGGCTGAGAAATGAGGATGAATTTATTAGTAGTTAATAGGGCGCATGCACAGTAAATAGAAATGCGTTGAAAACATGCGTATTTGCTGTTTGTTTCCCCTTCGTTAGTTGCACATCCTGCGTCTGTGGTGGTGATACATCAGTGTCCAGAGTGACGACAAAGATTTTCTTTACATTATAACGTTGCTATTAAAGTGCTATGTAATGCACGCGTGTGCGTATCATTAAAGTCGCAGTTTAGTGCATAAAAACACAACGTTTTCTGACTTTTTTTCAAAAGTAAAGTATTTTGTATTGTAATAACGATGTCCGCAAAAAGATGTATACGTCATTTCCTTTATTTACTTCCGCTACTAGTAAACGTTTTCTTTCAACAGTCACATAATTGTCTAACAACAAGGAGGTATGTCGATATTTAGATCACGTTTAAACTATTTTTGTGAGTGTATCGACTGATGTATTAACACATTTTTTGCATTAATGCTGGCGAGGTTAAACGCGCATTACCCAATAACAGTTAAATACCCAGGTAGCTAACGTTAGCATTAGCTAGCACATTTTGTTGCGCTCTCGAGTTCACGATTTAAATTGATGGAGTGCCCTCATCTGAACTCAAACGTGTGTTTTGACTCATCTCTATTCCCAAATGGTACTCCATCCTCCTGGTGCTGCAACGGTGAGAATACATACTTATCTAGACTGTGTTATCCGGACTGTGTTTTTCATTTTGAAAAAGAGCTGTGAAGCTGTACCGGTACAGTACACAAAATTACGTGTACTACTTAATCTGTACAATACTGGTACTAGTAATTGGTTTCAGTTTAAGGTGAATCGGATATTGAGATTAAATTGTTTTCTAGAATAAATGATTGACAACATGTGCAAGTTTGTGAAACGCAACACTGTTATCTTACATGCTATATTTTTTCTTTTAGTTTGCAGATCTACAAAAAGTCCATGGGTTTGTCTAACCTGTCTGAATGTACATTGTGGAAGGTAATACGATTCAGCCTTCTTTTAACTAGAATGTGTATATACATATGTGGCTATTAATGAATGAATGATGTAAACACAATTAAAGGTTTTCGTTAGAAGTACTTGATTAAGGGTAACATACAGTAAATTACACATACAGTACAGTACATTATCCTAAATTAGTATTAATTGTATCCATGAAGTGTGTTTATGTGTTCTGCCTAATTTTGTAAAGATATGTCAATGGACATGCAAAGAAACATTTTGAGGAGAGCCAAGTTGGCAATTGCCAGAAGACATGGGACAAAGAGGAGAAGACGAAAGCCCATTCTGTCACCATGGACTGCTGCAACTATAGCACATTCTGGTAAGTGTGATAAGTGTCCATCTTCACGTGTGAAGGAATTGTTTACCTGAAAATAAAATGAGATAAATTTGATGCATTTCACACGCAAATCCCCCCTCACGCACGCACGCACACACACACACACACACGGATAAATGCCCCACATTTAGTTTTGTAAAACCAGTTCTACAGTTTTGTGATAATGAAGCCAGGTCATACTATTAATTACAGTTGATTAGAATTGATTACAGACTGTCTGCTGTGAATTAATTTATAGTGTTGAACTTTTAGTTACAGATGTGATGACTTTGTGGTTAATGACACCAAACATGGACAGGTGCAAAAGGTGAGAGAGTATCTCCAACGTTTGGAAAAGTAAGTACAAGTGCACTCGCCAGATTTCTTCAATTATTTAGTTTGGCAGCATTGTTTAAAATGAAATTATATTCTTCTGACAGCTCATTAATGGGTGACAGACAAAGGAAAAGGAAACTTCTGGAAGGCTCAATTCCAAACTGCAAATTGTTAAAAGATGACGTAAGTGTCCCAAGTGTTTTTATTTTTATTTTTAATGCTAAAAGAAGAGCTGTTACTCCAAGTAGATCACATGTTGGTCCAGCAGTGTTTTCCTATGAGAATCCCAGTAATGCACAGGAATGTTTACCCAGTCACAAGAATACTGGAAATTGAATGACGTTGTGTATATCGTGTGTCCCTGACAGGGTGGGATTTCTGTTCTGGGTGCCACAGGCCTCCGTAACCTGGGCAACACATGCTTTATGAATGCAATTCTGCAGTCCCTCAGGTGAAGCTCTGCACTGTGTATGCAGTATGTAAATTACCTGCTGGCCATAGCTCTGGCTTTGTACCAGAGTGTACTTAACATGTAAATAGTCCCCACCAGTTGTAGGATAATCTGTTTGTCTGTGTGGTCGACTCCCAGCCAGTAATGGGTTTGAGCCTTGGAGTTGGCCTACCTGTAAGCATCCTTGAGCATACCTGCTCCTGTAATATTCATTGTAATTCACTTTAGATAAAATGTCCGCTAAAAAACACATTGGAATTTAATATTTTATGATGATAGCTATCATAAATAATATATTTTCATAATTTACCAATTTACCAGTCAGTTATTCTTTACTGATATGCAACTCAGTAAAACATGTTTCTCTTCCAGCAACATTGAGCAGTTCAGCTGCTATTTCAAGGAGTTGCCAGCAGTGGCCCTGCGCAGTGGTAAGACGGCAGGAAGGAGGATGTACCACACGCGCAGCCAAGGAGACAGCAGCGTGTAAGGTCCTCTTGATTAGGCAGGGCAGGTGGTGGGTCTGAGTGCATTGACCACAAGCACACGAGTGGATGGACGGATTATGGCCTTGTGTACATTATAGAGGAGACGGGCCACTTAAAGGTGGAGTCAGTGATTGTAAGATCATGTTTTATCATTATTTTTTTTGGGTCAAATTCGGCAAATATCTAGCTTTGTGTGCGCTGAAAAAAATTGGTATTACTACAGAGCACTGGCGGTGCTCAAAACATGTCCAATTTGGGGTGCGGAGCTTCTGAGGGAGCACCCTATTTAAGGTATCTTTGGGAGTCCGTAACCAAAGATGACTGTTGTTTGCACAAATCCCATTCCTCCCCCCAAAATACCAATCATCTACCTAATAATGGCTGAACCAGAAAACCTAGTAAGCCAATCGTTAATACTATATGCAGATTTCATATCCTGATGACCATTGTATGTGCATTTTTGGCTCTCCCTATTCATTTAGATAATGGCTTGGTTTTGTTAGCCTGAAATAAACAAAAGTAGTAATATGATACCACCTATGAAGATGGCTAACTTGTACTAGACTTGAATCAGTACATTAGATTCAAGATAATGTGCAGAATTGTGCCAGATTGAACCTGTGTGTGTGTTTACCAGGTCTCTGGTGGAGGAGTTCAGGAAAACCCTGTGTTCCCTGTGGCAAGGAAACCAAACCGCTTTTAGTCCAGATTCCCTCTTCTATGCCATTTGGAAAATCATGCCAAGCTTCAGGTATGTTGGTAATCCTAGGGGCCTACTCACATACTGACGCCGTACAAGATCTTCTGCATTATTTATTTTTTGTTTCAGAGAAGACATTTTGTGCAATTACCCCAATGTAATATTAACAAATAAGGCCAGTAGTGAACGGGGCATGTTGTTTCTCTCCCATATACTTTATGCTGTTTGTGTAGGGGCTACCAGCAGCAGGACGCCCATGAGTTCATGCGCTACCTACTAGACCACCTCCATAGGGAGCTACAGGGAAGCCGCTCTCCAGCACCAGCGCTGCTGCCGCAAGACGGCCTCAGAGTCCTCAACTCAGCCTCCAAATGCTGCATGTATGACATCTTAACATCTGATTCTTTTGTTCTCTCTTGTGTTCAGCCCCCTACTCCCATGTGATCAGTCTTTACTTTGCACTGGACATTTTAAAGTTACTTAATAAAGAGGGCTATATTTCTTGGGCCCTGCCAACAAATTTAGCTTTGTAATCTAAATGGCCGTGCTCCAATGGCTGTATAAAGAGCATCCCTATTACCGTTATATCAGTTCTCCATGCGTTTGAGCCAGCAACGAGAAGTTCACATTGAGCTGATTCTTTCCAGGTGGCTGGTTTTGTAGGCTGTTCATGCAATGATTGCTCTTTGTTAAGGCAGACTGTGGTTTAAACCACAGTCTGCCTTAACAAAGAGCAAAGGGACCCACTAGACTACTGTTATTAGGTCAAGTAGACAGACTGGCTGTGCAGTACTGTGCATTTAGTATTAATAACTAGTTGTAAATCCCATACTTAGCTTAATGTCTAAAATACGTACACATACAAAATA
>JAODUG010003853.1:0-10971 GCA_027564795.1 Aphredoderus sayanus
CCCAGGGGGCATCCTTAACAGATGCCCAAACCACCTCAACTGGCTCCTTTCAATGTAAAGGAGCAGCGGCTCTACTCTGAGTTCCTCTCGGATAGCCGAGCTTCTCACCCTATCTCTAAGGGAGACGCCCACCACCCTCGTGAGGAAACCCATTTCGGCCGCTTGTACCCGGGATCTTGATCTTTCGGTCATGATAATTCAAAACACTGCTACCAAAATGTTTGGAATGGAGACAAAATTTACCAAAACATTTTGTGATAGATACAATCAATAGACATTTTGGGGTCCCCATATCATGACTCTAGTGTTGCTGGGAAGAGTCCATTCACAGTATTACCAATTTTCAATAGCTTTATTTTTCAAATGCAACAAATATACAGGTTACTCAGCAACAGCATGATCCTATCAGCACATTTCTGATAACCATAAACACTATTCACCTGTTTACACACATTTCAATTTTTAAAACCTTTTCTGCAAAACTAAAAATTGGCCAAATAAATAATCCATTGCACTGTATAGTATATTCATTCAGCAAACACATGCTGTCAATATAATTAACTCAAGTCATCACAACCTAAATTCAAAGAGCACACCTTTCACCTTTCTAAAATTGACTCATTAAAGTAAAATATAAATGCATAATGTATATACTGAAAATGTATCTGCAACATCGTTTTGCTGCTTTATAGAACATTAGAAACATGTTCTGGCCATACATTTCTTTATGAATTACCAGTACACTGAATATGAATTGTTCTTCTACTTGCTTAGATTGGTGATTGGGTGCAAACTGACCTGGAAAAGGGTATAGAGAAAGCAAAATACATAGAGAAGACTGGAAATTCTACAAGTGACTGGGATTTACTACAAACGACAGTGAGTGGTTGATAAATCCTATTCTAAAGGTTGTCATAAATGCTAGTGTATATGTACACTTATTAACAGCAGCAACACTTATCACCAGTGACATACCATCAGGATACTGTTTAAATGCTGACAGGATGAAATCTTGATTTCTAATTATTGAATTGTGAAATGACATCAGTTCAACTGCTGTGGAGTCCATAATGTGTCAGACTGGATTACCATACCTTCCTCATGCTGTACCAACTCTAAATGCTCAGAATATAAGACAGAGGTATGCTTTGTTATCATTATTACTTTATATTTATATTATCCATCGTGATGTCCTTTATTCTATTGGATTATGCAACCAGATGGTGCCATCTGATTGTGTATGATTTTGTGTGTTTAATTGTCACTGATGTGTGTATTTATTTCTTTATATATTTGTGTTGTTTGTGCCTTTTAACCTTCCTGTTGTCCTCATAATATTAACATGTGTAGCTATGCTTTATTCATGTAACTGCTATGGATTATGTGTAATGTGTTCATGGCAGGGCTGTTTGGGCAAAATGAGAAAATCGTTTGAGAATAACCTACTGAGCACTGGGATTGCCGTCATTGTCCTCTGCATCATTGAGGTAAACTGACATCTACTGTATATATTGATATTTGAAATGGGAGTTTTAATGTTAAACTTTGCTTTAAAACGATATGCTGCAAATTTGAATTTCAAATAATACCTGTGAAATTACATGAATGACATTCAGATTTCTCAATTTGTTGTAGGTCTTGGGGATGTGTTGTTCCATGACATTATTCTGTCATATCAGCAAAGCTGGACTTGGCTACAAATTGTAAAAATTTGTTTCCCTTTAAGAAACCAATTTTCTTTCACTATAGTTGATTAGATGTATCCTCCATCTCAAACCATTTGTCCTGTTGTGAAAATGTATATACCCATGTAGTGCTCCTGTTGTTAAAATGGATATACCAATGTAGTGCTCACTGCATTATGTCTAGCAATTCCTTCAGGAAGTTATTTTGTGCACCCCAGGAAGAATAATTGCCTGGTAATGGGGATCTAAATAAACAATGTGATTGTATTTTGGCAAAGCAGAATTGGGTTGCTCGAAAACCTTTTACAAATGCAGATGTTGATAAAATACACATTTTGAATAAGTTCATTTTGATTTTTCTATTTTGCGGTTGTAATGTCATTTGTCACAGTAACTGTTTCCTGTCACTTGCTCACAGCTACCACTTCCTCTTATAGACCTACTGATCCATGACTTGATGTGCATTTTACTTCAACATTATGAAAATACATTTCTGATTCTATCATTTTTACACATGCCTTCTCTTGCAAGTGTATATCTTCTTTAATAAAAAACAAAAAGGTATGTGGACAAAATAGTAAGTGAGATGTGAATTTTATAAGCATTCCACTGTTTTATTTAAAGAACAAACCCTGCTTCAATAAGATCAAAATGAAAAAACAAAATCCTATACACTTTAAAATTATTCTTTTGGAAACCAAACAAAATATAAACAAGTAAATTTTTGTAATAAAAAAAAGACAAAAAGCAACTGTACAGAGCAGAATACAGTTTTTTGAAAAGTGAACACCCCCTGATACCTCAAACTATAAACACATTGCAGATCACCTAGACACAACAAAAACAACCTTACTCTGATGGTTCTTTTTCTTCTCTAAAATAGACAGCTGTAAAATCTGGGTTTTCCCTACTGCAGTATCTATGTAGGCAGCATAAGTTTCTTCTGTTACATCACCATTACTCAAGTCAGTTTCTAGTGGGAGGTCCACCTTTATAGGAAGTTCCACTCCTTCCTCTACACACCAGGTGAAACGCTGCCCTCTTTGGGAGACTCAAAGGTAATGCATTCAACAGTGCTGAAATGTCACGATATTCATGTTTAGGTAAATTAGATCTTGTATGTCCTCCTGTGATTCCGATTCATAGCCAATCTAATCAGATGTTATTCTAAAGCACTGCAAATGTTTCATTATGGGCATATTATAAATACACAAAAATATATCCATGCTAGTCTTAAAAAATAAAAGCTACATTGAAAGATATGTTTTTGTTGTCTCAGACTAAATCCATTGGAATTCCTTTAGCCTACACAGCAAAGGTAACAATTTTGCCAGCCAAATAAAAAAAAAAGTATAACTGCTGACAGTGCAAATGCCACTGTAGTGAGAACCCTCCAAATTAACTGCCATATTGCTACCTTCTTTGTGCTTAAGATTTTCCTGGGTTTTAAAACCCATTCTAAAAACCGCTGCAAGAGAGAGTGTGGAACAACAAAGGTTTTGGAAAAGCACACAGTACCATGCCTGGCTTAAAGGTTAGACAAAACGTTATCTCAGCAAACATTTAATCTGGCTAAATGAATTTCACAAAGCCATGAATAAGAGACATCTGCAAAGACATCAATAAATAAATGAAACACGAGGCTTCCCAGACCATCCTCTATTTATACCCACCCACACAAAGCAATATATCCTCAACCAGAACCCATCAACATAACTGGAATGAGTATTTTATATTTAAAAAAAAAAGGGTACCCAGCCCCTGTATTTATAAATGTATATATAAAAACAAAATCTAGGTAAATCAAATTTAGGTTTAAAACACGTGGATCTACCACCTTAGAATAGGTCGTCAGTTGTGTGTGTTCAGTAACCAATGACCTACCCTGCTCATTGCTGATCATTCCATATATAGTTAAACAAAAATGTCCATATTAGAGAAGGTCTCAGACACATCACAGTTCCTGTTCAACTATACCGACACTAAAATTGTACTGTGACTAGGAATAGACTACCCTAGTGCACCAAGAAGCTGACACACTTCTTGACATGTGTCTGGTACTCCCCTTGTAGTTAGAAGCAGCATTACCAAAATATTGTTTTGAAAGGTGCATGCCTCTCCCACACCTGAGTGATGAGTTGCTCACACTACACCACCACCACCAGACGCCAAACAAACAGTGACCATGGGCTGAATTTTAGGTCTTTAGGCATGCTATAATGCAACTGATGTGTGTACCTTTAACATAGAACCTTTTTACTGTAATGGTCTGTTGACACGTACTTTTGTTTCATGAAGATAAAGAGCCGAAGTAGTGACTGCAGACATGATGTGTGTTGCATATTTAAATCTGCACTATGCAACTTGTTTCACAATAAAGTAAGGCTATTAAGAGTGCCTACCTTAAAAGGTGAGGTAAGAAATTCCAATCCACTACACTTAAATTGAGAGAAACTTTAGTTGCTTTAGATAAAAGTATATGTTTTATAACCGTGTCCAAAATAAAAAGTTTTAAATTACATATATTACACACTGTCATTTGTTAAAATAAAATAAAAAAGAAATTGAATACTATATGTGCAAGGCTGCTTTCTAGGTGAAAATGTTGCACAGAGTAGGTTTAAGAATAGCTTTTTCCTCTTGAACACCTGCCAACAGTACAAGAGTGCACATGTATAGCACTTAACCTGAAATACTATGAAAATAGTTACTTTCAAGTTGCCTGCCTTGAAAGCATGCTACGAAACAATTACTTCTTGAAATATGGCTTGCATTTGTTTCAAGCAGTTACACAAATGTTAGCCATATTAGTTTCTGAAAGCATGGAGTATGGTACTGACAAATAGAAACCGTTCACTGGTACAAGATGCAACCAAGAGAAACATCCCATGTGGACAACACATGTTGCTTCATCATGTTAAAGTGGTGGGAGGCAAAATAATGGCCAAAATAAAATGTCTGTGTCGGATTGATAAGTGTGCTGTCCCTGATTGGCTTGACAAAATACAATATGAATTGTAAAATATCACTAGGCAATAATTTCCTTATGCCTGACAATCAGGATGGAAGGGTTATTCTAAATAATAAATCCCATAATGCATTAGTGCCAGTTGTAGCGCGTTCATCCCATTCAGCAATGCCCCTTTAAAAAAAAGGCACAGGTGACATCAAGCAAGTCTTAACAGCTTTACCACAGCAGCCCAATAGATCAACTAAAACAATGAAAGAAATACAAAGCATCATTAAGCCTGGTTTTCACTGACTGGGAGCAAGTGAAGTTATTTTAAAGAATAAGCAAATACTTAGGTGTCTGCTAACAGGAAATTCCTCAGCTTGAGTTTAAAAACGTATGTGCCAATCATATTTAAGCAGGGCCATTTTGTTCAATCTTATCTACAGTATAGGCCATACCCAATGTGACTTCCACTGCTTCTGGTAAATGAGTTGGGACTAGTTATGAACCGACTTGGTTGAGATGGTGATGAACCCACATGAAGCAGGCAATGAAGTATCCCCCCCCTCCCCTGCCCATTGTGACACATTGCAAACCCTCAACTGAACCACCATCACATAGTGGTGATGCCTTATATGCACAGGTTCCATTCTTGACCACATCCACTTTAGGAAAGGCAGCTCGTTTAACACATCAGCAAAAACTAGTACATTGTCAAAGCAAGTACTACCACTTCAACACAATACAGTTTACACAAGATTGATGCCTTGTCATAACTGCCAAGATTGAATTCACCAAACAATAAAACAGCAAATCCTGATATGTGTTAAACAAGTAAGCCCAACACCACCTTCTACAGCTACAGTACTACTGAGAAACTGTATAAGTAAAGACCATTAGCTGCTCCGTGGTGCAATGTTGAAACATACTGAGCATTGCAAAAGTCTTAAGACTTTTGCAGCCTCAGACCACATAAAATATATTTAATAAAAATATCTGCACTATAGTTCAAAATTGTGCTATAGAGGCTGCGTACTTCAGTCCAAGCAGGCAGGTCTCTGACACATACAATAATACAAAAACATTACTGTTGTGTAGCAGCAATTCTAGTAAATATTTACATTTAAGACATTGCTAAGGTTCACGAAATCCTTGTCAAAGTAACCTGCAAAAACAAAGTGACAGCCAAAGTCACTGCTTGTCGACATCTGAAACTCAGACATTTTGATCAATTTAGTTTGGAGGGGGGAAAAGAAAGAAGAGAGACCTGCCGGATGGAATCCATTGCCAGGTGCATGTTGGAATGTGGTGGCTGTGTGGGAGGACCGGTCAGCTGATCCTGTGATCAGCAGATGGAAGGACGCTGTGTATGATGTAGATGGGTTGGGCGGGCAGTCTCACTGGAATATGTGGCCAGGCATGCTGGGAAATGTATTTGTCCATGCGGCGCGGGTGGGTGCCTTCCCTCCCTGCATGGCATGCAGTAGCAGAGCAGGGCTATGCAGTAGGGTGGGGGTCTCAGAGGGGCATGAGCCGCGTGGTGTGAAACAGCAGGGGGTTCAGGTCCTCGGCATGGGCCACCCGGTGAAGTGAGGGCTCTGAGGCACTCCGCTCTATTTTTGGCAGCAGGTCCTGGACCTGCTCTATGGCTACCAAGATCTGGAGGAGCACAGTCATTCATACACGTGAGACTCCACATGATAGTGATGTTGTTGCAATGACATTCATAAACAATACAGCGGAACATATCTGCCAGTCAACTAAGGGCTTTCTACTGCAAACCTCCTTGTTCTAAACAAACAAATGTTTTCATATTTTACGACTTAAAATAAAGCATATTCAATAAGGTTTGATTGTTGTGCAGTTAACTGGCAATTTGGACATTTTATCTGCATTACACAAATGTGAATTCTAATTAAAATGTCTCACATGTCAAGAATGACATTTTAATTAATTTGAGGAGAATATTAGAAATACATTAACTGCAACATGCACATCTTTCTCTTTTCATAAACATACAATCTGTTCAGTTTTCATGACATTAGAGCTGCACAGTGGCTATAGAAATGGTGTATACCTGTGGGAACAGGGGTCTCTCATCACGCTTGAACTTCAGGCAATCTATGATGAGACGTTTCATGGATTTGGGCGAGGTACTGTACAGCTTACTGAGATCTGGAGACAAGTACCCTCGTCCCACCATAAAGATTATCTATGAAGAGGAAGGGTAAGACAAAGTTGATGCCAAATATTACACGCTGCCAGCTCAAATAAAGGCTCTACGAGCACTGACCAGGCCTTTTCCAATGACTGGTCAGCAAACCTGTGGACAGGGGTCAGTGCTGCATAAGCACTGAGTAGAACAGAACCTCACCTGGTCTCTGTTGTTGATATTTGAGTAAGGCAGCGTCCCTGACATCAGCTCAAACAGCACCACACCGTAGCCATAAACGTCAGACTGGAAGGTATAGGGATTGGCGTCCTGCATCCGGATCACCTCAGGAGCCTAGAAAACAATTCAAACATACGCAACATAGGCATGCTATTATCCATCCTGTTGTCCTAAGGTTTCTAACAAACTACCTTATTGTGCCAGCAGATGGCGCCATCTGATTGTGTAGTTATCTTTAGTGTCAGTGCTGTGTATATCTATTTAATTTTTTCTCTTTCTATTTGTTGTTTTGTCATGCCTTTTAACCCTCCTGTTGTCCTCGGGTTTCAAACTCACCTTGTTGTTCCAGCAGTACACATCATATGCCTGTGTAAACTGTAGAATTAAGATTGGTGCCTTCTATCTGCCACAAAGAGCTAGTGATTTGGGATGTAAACCCTATAACGTGGTGTCCATCTGAAATCTGAACATGCACTGCATGTGCTACCTGACACTGCTGGGCAGCCTACTACCGCAAGCCTTACCATCCACAGAATAGAGCCGCTGGGCTGCTCCACCTGCTGGGAGCCGCTCCAGCGAGACTTCACCGTAGCCAGGCCGAAGTCCCCGATTTTCACAGTCCAGCCCTCATGGAGGAAAATGTCTAACAAGAGCTCAGGATATATGGCCAATGGGTTGCATGCGTATTTTTACTGTAGTTATAACACGTAATAACACATAATAATCAATTGTAGTACAATAGTAGATATGACAAATGAATTACTATTTTCATTATTGTATCATTTTAGAACAGAAGAGAGGTAAATATATGAATATAAAATACATAATTGACCATAAATGTACTGTACTGTATATGGGACATGTTGTGTGGCTGCAACAGGTGTCATGAAACAACACCCTGCTTTAGAGATGTGGTCAGAGCAGCTCTAGCTAGATACACCACAGCAGAGAACATGGTCAACATGGTTAATAAGCATCAATAGACTGAAAGAGACTCATCTGATCAAAGATCATAACAAGGATACTGTTTGATTTCAGATCTCGGTGAATTATATTCTTTGCATGAAGATAGCTGAAATGAAGAAGATAAACAATGATATTTAGAGCTGTAGAACGATCATACACAACAACGGAAGTGTGTGCTGTGTGGGAGCTAAACTGAGGGTGTACTGCCTTACTCCATGCCCTGTGCTGTTTGCCGCGCCACATCAATGCGCCGCATGGTCTCAAACTTGGTCTCTGTGACGTGCAGGTGGCGATAGAGGCTACTGCCCTCACACCACTGTGTGATGATGGCAAAGTTGGGCTTGGTCATGAAGCCCATGAACAGCAGGATGTTGACGTGGCGGGTCTTCCTGCACACAGGAAGGACAGTAAAGGTCCAGGGAAGGACAATACATGAATGCAATATCAGCTGGCTCAAAGTTGCTTTCTAATTAATCTTTATTTATATAGCACTTTTCATACAAATACATGCAACAGAAAGTGCTTCACACTACAAAATCATTAAAAACAATACAAAATCATTAAAAATAATACATTATATAAAGAAAGTAATACCAATACTCTTATGTAACACCCATCATCTCAACCCTCCAATCACAAACAAGCACCAGGAAAAACAGAAAATCAAGCCCAACTAAACATAAAACACAAACCAACTGGACTGAACTGGACCAAAGAAACTGATTAGATTGTCTTATTTTAACTTTTGGCAGGCACTCCAGATACCCAAATGTATCACTGAAAGCACTGGGGAAAAAAGTGATGTTTTCATAACATGTCCCATTTAATATAAAGGATTTGGAGCATACAGAGTTGAAGGTCTGAAGGACAGAACAAGTGAAACAAGTAGGATGAGGTGCGAGAGGCACTGCCTGCACTCACCGCAAGACCTGCATTTCATTCTTAAAGGCCTGGAGCTGTTCGGGTGTGGGCTCTGTGACCTTGAGGATCTTGATAGCCACATCCCCGTGCCACTTCCCCTTGAAGACGGTCCCGAAGGAGCCAGCTCCTATCCTCTTCTGGATGTTCACCTCCCCCGAGTGGACCTCCCAGTAGTAGCTGGAGTCTCTGATGCCCCCACGGTTCTGTTAACCACACGCCGCACATTAGCACACTCCCCGACAGACACCAGGGGTGCACACAGAAGGGACCATTAGCCCTGCACGTACCACTTTCTTCTTCTCGTCAGACGACGAGGGCTTGCGCTCCTTGTGGTCTGAGGGGGACTTGGGCGGTCTCCTTCCAGGAGAACCGAGGGTGGAGGGCGGGCTGGTGGAGGGCTTGGGCGATGGCTCTGGGCCTGTGGGCAAACCATATGGAAGGACAACTGTTCAGCGACAGCGCGCCTTAGCAACAGAAGGACTTATTATGAGATGTAGGCGGAAAAAACTGAATCAAAACCATACCCATTTTATAGCCTTTAAGTGCTTCCTAGAAAAACAAACAAAACCAACATACAAAAATAAATAAAAACATGAGAAAACAAGAATCACAACTTCCTTATGATCAAGGAAGCATGACAATGAAATGAGATGTGGACGGTTTAGCCCTCCCACTCTCCTCGGGTATCAAACGCACTACCTTGTTGCACCTACAGATGGCGCCAACCACAGCACATCATATGTACAAGCTGCGCCTTCTGCTGGTGCTATAAGGTAGTGTGTTGGGTAAATTTGACCACAGGACAGCAGGAGGGTTAAGCAGCAGATGACAGACCTCAATGATGTTGGTACCGGCTGGGTCTACTGTGCTGACCATGTGGACGTTAGGCGTGGAGGTGGAGCGGTGCCTCTGGAGGGACTGGCAGTCGTCGCCCGGCATGGGGAAGTGGAAGGTTGGTGTGGGGGACAGAAGCCCTAACCTGTGGAGGAAGCAGCCCAGCTTGGCCTCAGGCTCCAGGGCAGGAGACCCAGCGTGAAAATCCAAGTTGGCGGTAAATGCAAACTCACCCGCAAGGTTCTGGCGTCAACTGGAGAAAATCCCCGGGCGCCCGAGCCATGCAGGAGTACTCGTCTGGGTTGGCCCCACACCTGGACACAGCAGCAGGGGTGAGAATGGAGCAGGGGCGAGACGTACTACAAGGTGTCTTAATGGGGAAACTCACTTGTCATGCTTGTTGGTCATGGTGTTGTCCATGTCCAAACACACCGTGGGCACTTTACTGCTGCAGTGCTGATGAAACTTGTAGCCACACGTTTGACATCTAAAACCGTTAAAGAGGAACTTGTGGCAAAAGTCACAGTAGGCCAACTTGAAGAAGGTTTTGCGTACCTGCACAGATAAGGTTACATTAAATATAACATCTTGTCCTATTGACAAAGTGGAGCTGTTCAAACCTACAAGCCTTAATAGATTGATTAGTGAGCTGTACATTTATTTTGATGTCCATTGTCACTTATTAGCTCTGCCTATTGCACAATTGTCTGTATGTATATTTTACAGGCACATTCCTAGTGCATGTGTGTGACTACTAGGACCGTTGTTTCTAGTAGTCACATATTAACTGATCACCAACTGATTTCCAGGTGAACATGCCAGTACCTTTTTACTCCAATTGCATAAGTAACTAACTGGGTTTAGAACACTTGTCATTCCAAATTAAATCCTTTCGACTGAAGATTTCAGGTTACCCATTTACATGGGATGTGATCTAATTAGGGATGTCACGATACCAGAAATGTAGTAGTCGGTACGAATACCAGTGAAATTCCATGGTTCTCGATACTCATTTCGATTCCACGGGGCTAAACAAAAGATAATATATAATTTAAAAAATAAGTTATTAAATAAATAAATCAAACTTAATAAATGAGGCTCCAACTGTTTATGTAGCTTAGCTACATAAATTACTACATTACTAGTTATATAAAGCTCAGTATTTCAAGCTCATAACGTTGTATGCTGAGACTGCCATCAAATATAAAGTCAAATGTCAT
>JAODUG010003854.1:0-10971 GCA_027564795.1 Aphredoderus sayanus
AAAAAAAAAAAAAAAATATATATATATATATATATATATATATATAATAATTAAAATAAATATCCCGGCTGAAGAGTTGAAGCTTTACGGTCCAAAAGATTGTGTTTGATGTTGATAAACCTTGTATCTAAAAGTATTAGTGAGAGAATATTTTATAATGATATGATCTTATGATCTGATATTACCTAATATGGGAACCATGTTTGTTCCAAAGTGGGAACACTATTTAATATAATTTCTCCAACAAATTTCTCCACCACTTGGCTATGTTGGTCTAATCTCTCACCACTTCCATAACTGTAATCCCTGTATTGCTATCTGGTTGCTAAACAATGTCCTACTGTACTATTACTACTACTGTATGTGTTAAATGTGTCAAGAAAAACAGACGAGGTATGACATATTTTAATATCATTAGGTACAATAAAATAAAAGCTTTATTACCAAAAGGGCTATTCAGATGCCTGTTGGCTAAACGCATAAAAAAAATGGTGGAAATAAATGGGAAGGAATAGGGAAAAAAATGCTATGGAATATCTCCTTAATGAGGAAGAATTTGCAAACATCCGGTGGCTCAAAATGGCCTAATTTTTAGAACAGCTCTGCAGTGTGTTTTTCCCAAGCGGTTCCAATTTCTTCCAGGAGTTACATTAAAGCTTTGCTTTTTGTGTATTCTTTTTGTGAAAGACACTTTTCTGTCCTGAATGTCCCTCACACACGTGGCAGGGTAACTCTCGCTATGTCTCAAGTCTCACACGTGAGCACATAGAATAGCAGTCCCTTGACTAACACAGGAGTATCAATTACAGCTCAGGCTGTACTTGGGGTCTATCCACAGGCTTTTACGAGGAACTCTAAGTGACATCGTCCTCCGCTTGCAACAACCGCAGAACCGGCCAACTGGTTTGGGGCCTGTCTTTTCCTCAAATAAGCCACGCAGCTTTCCACAATAAACTGATCCCAGGCCTGTAGCAAGCCACTTTAAATGCCCTGCCAAGGCCTGAATAAAAGAGGCCCCACTTGGGGGACATGCCACAGATAGCACCGGCTCGACTCTTGGCATGCGCCGAGAGCCTCCGCTTGGTAATTTTAGACTGTAAGCTAAACAGGTCTACTCCCTTCCTAAGCATGCATGAGCATATCTGCGCTTTTCTGCTTATCAAAGCACAGCAATATTGTATATAGGTGCAGCCCCACGGCCAGGAACACATCTAAAACGTAGTAAAGTCACTGCCTTAAGGATCTTATCACTCAAGAGCATTATTTAAGTCTTACAAGGGAAGGAACTGATTTATATACCATCAGATAGAATGAGAAAATACTCGTAATAAATATATCCCATAATCTACATATAAAATGTAGCAAATGCCCCAAACTGACCCTTCTCCCATTTTCCAAATTTGCTCCTTTTTTTTCTTTTTTGTTAAAAAGAATACCAGCCTCTTCTTTCATGTGGCAAATGCTGATGGCTATCATTCTAGAGTCAACATGCAAGGCAGCTGGGATGCAACAGCTGATAGCATAGACATTGTGGAGGGGAGGGGGAGAGAGAGCACAATACATTTTTTCCTTCCGTGGCCGCAGTTGAGCGATAACCTTTTCTGTCGACATTTGTTTCAACCAACTGATGGGTCTCTCATCCAAGACCAGCAGTACATTCAGTTAAAAAGGTAAAGGTGGAGTCAGACGGAGACAGACACACATAACGGGCAGTTAGCGGACCGTGAGTGGATATTCGGAATTTCACAAAACATGTATTATCTTACAAATCGCTTACTCTACATTTAAGTGTTGGATTATCAGTTGATGTCATTTCAACAATGTTGTGCCACTTGTATTGTCTCGTCAGTGAAGCAGATTTAGCTCGACACTCTGCTGAAGGGCACTTTAGGGTCTCAAATCAAGAGCCACCCTAGCTGTGTTCCCAGCAGATAAGTGAGTATTATTCCCTCTATGTTGAACATTAACTGGATTAAGTCTACATGGGCTGAAGGGGTGAAATTATCTTTGTCCAGAGGGAGGAAACCAGGGAAATGAGAGTAGCCAGCCTGGCGAAACTCTAATTAGCTTGGGGTTCATTAGCACACAAACACTGCCTTCTGCCTGACACACAGGCCTGTGTAAGTCATTAGGCCATAGACAGAGAAAGTGTGTGGGGTGAGAGAGAGACCAAAACACTTCAGATTCATGCATTAGAGCCTAGGGCAAAGGGGTGACCTTGTGCAGCGACTCCTCCAGAGGGCTAGGGCTATTTCTGCCCCTCCTGGCCCACTTACGCAAGGGCTCCTCAGTGGAGAAGGAAACACCAGCACAGAAGTAGACAGGGCCAGGGCCGTGGAGCTCAGTTTCCAGTGCACTTTACCCTTCAAAAGATGGTTTCCCAGCCATATAGTACATTTTGATTCTGCCTGAAACCAGATTCTGGTAAAGAAGAAAAAGTTTGGAAGAATTTTTATAGAAAGTGAAGACTTAAGTGGGTGCATAGGGACACAAAGAATGTAAGAGGCAGTTAAAAAGTTTGGATATATGTTCTCAGATCATACTCCTGACGGACTTTGCCATCTCTATGTTGTCTCTCAAGTTTTGCCACTACACTGTACATACTCTCCATTCGCTCTCCCAGTAACTGAGTAGCACCAAAAACCCACATCTCCGATCAGCCAGAAAGATCTTGTGACTTGATGAATAAGCCACCCACACCAAGCACCCCGCAGCAATCACTCTGACTCAACGCTCAGACGCCTGCCATGTTAGTCTTCATCACCCAGCATCATACCCCCCATAGAGTCGTGGGTGTCGATCATGGTCCTCATCTCCCTCTGTCTTTCTCAAGAATTAGCTTCTTCACTTACAGCTTTTCCGCCAACCAAGCCTCATCGTGCAACCCTGTCCATGCGGGCGGAGCAGATGTTACATTAATAATGGATATTAGCATCCTCATTAGGCTACAGACGCAGACTGATACATGACCTTACCTCTTTTATTTGGACCAGTTTCTTTAAGCAGAGCCAACACAATAACCATTGTGGAGAGTAAGGTTTGAGGCTGGCATGGACACTCCCACAACACATTAAAACTACATTAGCTGAAGCCAAGGCCTATTCCATTAGAGTGAATGTGGATGAAAGGCCACTGAAAACAACATATGCCGAATGTGAGACTGTGGGTGGATGGATTCTGGATAGAGAGAATTTCCATCTTACAGGATTTTGAAAGGGTCAGACTGTCCCAGATAGACAAGTGATATAAGGTGATGGACGGAAAGAGCCTGCTTGTCAGGTAAAAGTAGAAGCCATGAGAGACCGAACGAGGATAAGAAGAACAAGATGTGAAAATCAAGGAGACTGTAAAAGGTTTTCTGCCCTAGCAGTCCAAACACAGTCAGTGTTTGCTGAAGCCAACCCAACCTCCACTTTCTCCATAGCGCTCCTGTAATGGTTTAAACCCAAACTTTTAGTTAAATAAACTCCAACACTCAACTATGCCATGTTTAAATATTTATTCTCAGAGGTTTGGTGGCGGTGCAGTAGAGACGAGGATCAGTCTGTCAAACTGAGCTGGGTCTGAGAGCATATACGGAACGGTCTATAAAAATGTATGAGAGCCCACTGCTGTGCTTAAGTTAAAACTACACCATACGTTTAGTTAGCAATTTGTTATAACCACAATTCAGCTCAATGGAGGAACATTCTTTGACATACTTCCATCATGAAGCTGGCTGCTCACTATGTTTAAGTGGCATTAAGTGAGGCCATATTTGGCCATATGAGAAAAACATTTTTTTAAGCATGTTTACCCATTTAAGTTTAATTGCAGGCAGGCTTAGCTTGCCAATTTTGACTACTTACCTAGAATCTTGAAAATCTGATAATTAATTTTAACACATGCATGCCCACACATACATAATAATGCACAAGCATAAACACAGACAGTCAACTACATACTGTTATGAGTTAACAGAAGACATTGGGAAGGGGATTCTGGGCCAAGATAAACCGTAGAGCACTAGTAATAGTCCTCTACCGACTGTTTTACCATATCTAGGAAATATTGAATGTGTTAAAGTAATTTACTCTTCTTTTTCTACATATAGAATAGGGATGCACATTTGAAAACAATGAACGATTATAATTTGGAAAGTGTCAGAAAAATGCACAAATAAATACATATTTCGATTGTTTTGTATTTTTTGTTGCCGATTTCCTGACATTATTTGACATGATTTTTGATTCATTGTGGCAATCACTTCAATTTAATGTTTCACTTAAAAAAAAAAAAAAACACATTATGATCATTAATTTGCATGATCATAAAGCTTTAGATTTTTTCCTGATATGTGCATCCCTAGAACAGACTGGGAAATTGCAGTGTAGTATTTCCATTGATTAATGCCAATGAATGAGGAACAGATCATACCCTAGCGTGCACACACACACACACATACACACACAATTTCTCTCCATAGGGCAGAGTTTATGGATTGAAAGATAAATTGCAAAAGTGTTTCATCATGAGCAGACAAGGACAGTGATCCTAAGGCTCTAGTGACTGAAGGCTGCTGAGAACTGTGACTGTAGTCTGTGTGTGTGCATACACACACACACGTACAAGGACAAACAAGGCCACAGAGATGGCATTGGAGAAGGAATGAGTCACACTGAGCCATCCACATGCACTAAGATCAGTCAATCTTCCATGAAGGCACAAAGACACACACACACAACATTAGAAAAGTTCTATCAAACCAAGGTCACATTTTCTAAGTAAAATATTCTCTTAGCAAACATTTGACAGAGGACGCTGAAAGACATGAAAATGCATTTTGCCAAATACTTATACTGTAGAATAGATTAAGACTGCACTGTTGAATTAAGGTAAATGGTAGAGAACCTCTTTCTTCATAAAGTAATATGTAACGACATTGTACATTCACACATAAACCCCTGGACGTGCTTACTCAGTCTTAGTTTGACTGCTTTAGTGAGCTAGATGAGTAAGATGCTTTTACCCTTAGTACTTGTAATTGCACTCAATGCACTTTGGATAAAGTGTCTGCTAAATGGCCTAATTATTTAGTTCAGTTAGTCTTCTCTCAAATGTTGCAGGGAGTATACTGACATTTGCTTGTAGCACCACAGACAACACAGTGTCTGACCTTGCGATAAGCTACTGTTTGCCTGAAGCATACCGTGGGCTTAAATTTTACCTGTACCCGAGCCACTTACTGAAGAGATACTGCAGAGAACCGCCTTCTACGAGAAGCTAACTGTGCAGTTTACCTCAGGCCCAGTCTGCAGTTAGCACTGCTGTTTATTTGAACTATGAACCTTTCTGTGTGAGGCTGTGATTGACAGAGAGAGAGAGAGAGAGAGAATCGGTAAAGGGGAGGAGAAGAAGTTGTTTAACACAAAATGCAGTGTTTTTGCCCTCCCGTTCCCATCACACCCCTCATAATAGGCTTTTCACAGCACGTTCATATGCCCCATGGGCTCCTGGTGCCCCTAAGGTTCTCTGGGCCAGAGAGCAGCCACTGTGAAGCCCGTGAGCACTGAACATTTCAGGCGTGGAGAGGTCCACCAGACCCCCTGCTGTTCCAGAGATGCACATGACAGACAGTTTATGTAAGGAGATTACCTTTAACAGGAAGCTCTGTGATAGCATAGAGACACACACAGAGTGGGTAAATGGTTAAGTAAAGCAACGGTACAGTCTAAAGGAAAAGTTAAGGATGCGTGAGCATCAATGAAGCCACTGTTTGCAAAGCACAACCAGCGAGAGCAGGCTTAGAGAACGTCTGGAGAAAGCAAAATAAAGTAGTCAGACAGAACAAGGACATACACATGAGACACACACACACACACACACAGAACCATACATAAACATACAAATACTCTCAGCATGATGCCTTTTATAATTGCTGGGCAAATGCACTGAATTGGTCTTTACTTATTGTGTGGCATTTCTGAAGGGCTAAGATTTAGCTGCTAACTGTTGCTATTTCAGCATCCTCTCTCTGTGGGGGGGTTCTGTAATAGCACCAACGACGTCAATGGGCAGTGAACATGGTATTCACTATTAGCTCAAAACATTGAACTGCCTAAGGCAGTTGATTCAGCATTAGTTTCTGCCTATTCAAACGCATTGCATAAGGAAGTCTAAAAGACCACAGGAATTGAAAAAGAGTTAAAGCCTAACCTAGTTAAAATGACAACAAAATAAATAGAGCCAGTTCTTCTCAGAATACTGCCCACACTCCAGACGTCCCAAAGAAGCCTTGATGCACGTCTCCATGTTAATTCACGGTTAGCTGTATGTAAATTGTATGCAGAGGCTTCTTGCTGGAGGGGGAAATGGCTAATCTCTCTGCTCTGTTCTTCTCACCTCAGTTCAGCCTCGCTTTGGCCAGCAAAAGCTCTAGAGTACGGCATACCAGATGCACCCACAAAAACGTACGCATTCATTCATACACAAACAAAAACACTCCATGTCCTCACTACCTCCAGGGGTTTATCCACTTTATCCTAACCCAGAAGATGTGGGTAGCAGAACGGATAATATAATGTGCCCATATCCTCTGTGAAGAATCACACCATAGCACTAAGCACATCTGAAATGTGTTTGGTGGCTGTTCTGACTCTTTGGTATCTAGGGCAGTATTAACAGCGGGTAGTGTGAACCCACTGGGTATACTGTGCAAGTGCTGGCTTCAGGATTAATCACATTCAGCCTGCCATGATACCAAGGGGTCAGCTGACGCAAAAAGAGAAAAGAGAGAGTGAGTGTGGTAAATGGTAAAACTCACTGGAGAGAGAATGTGAGAAACTGACAGCTGAGAAGGAGAAATAATTTAGAAACACACAGATAGAAAGTTATCTGAGATCCATCCATCTACAACCAAGCTACATGCCAATACAGTCATACATTGTTCAGATCTGACCTATGGATTTGTCCAATTGCAGATTCATCTCATTGTATGCAAACCATACAAGCATGATCTTAAACTGTGCCTGTTGGAAGTGATCCATCTTGTCACAGTGACATTATCTGCTTGGGGAAAAGGACACATCAACAGCACAAGCCAATAAATGCTTAGAAGTTCGAGATAAACACAGCCAGTCAATAAGGACTCATATGGACAAACCAGGAACCTCCACAGAGAGAGAAATAAGACTACACTGGGCAAGCACTGAGGTACTGTATTGATTACAACCTACTTTGCATTTAGCTGGGGCAGTTGAACCTCTGTTTCTCCAAGTGCTCCCTTCAAAAGGGCACAAAACATTTCCATCCACTTCATCAGGCATGGCGAACTCATTGATTACATGTCAAAATCAAAGATCTTAGGGCTTAACTATAATGGACAAAACAATATCTGATCAATACATCACATGAAAGGGTGAACAATATTAGTTTCCTTCGCTTCTTTGGTTCTATCTCTTGCAGAGAAAATAAATGGGTGGTAAATACGTCTTTTGAGAAACATGAGTGAGCACCATTTTTGATGATGTAGCAGAGATCCGAGAGTGCAGAAAGCCAAGACTGCGCATCACACAAACCCGCATTGCATCTGGGATACATTTCGCTGCCATGTGCAAATTATTATACTTTTCTGGAAACGTAACCACGGACGATTCGTAGCAGGAGTGTCCGTTGTTGACCGCTTTCGCTGCCCTGACTTGAGCACACTAAGGAGGGATTCTAATGAGTGGATGAGTGAGGGATCTTGTAGAAAAAGGTAATAAAGGCAGGAGGGAAAGTGAAGGGGGAGGGGATTGAAACAAATGCTCTAGGTTAAATATAAAAATGGCAAAAAGAAAAAGAGAAATTGAAATAGCAAGGAATGAGTATGAAAATGAATAGATTAAATAAACAAATCCGGGCTTCACTTCTGAAGCAAAGTTCCTTCACACTCCCAGCGTTCCCAACTGTAAATTAGTGTTTTAGAATGGAGGGGTGAAATTCGTCACTTCTCTGTCCTACGGGCTGGGTACATTTTAGAGATCCTGTGTCGGCATGCAAACATTTCTTCTCAACTTGTGGGTCACTTGTGCTATTGGCAGTGATGTAGCTCTTACTGTCTATAGTACAGATAACCATATTGGGGCAGTTGGATCATAGCCTATTCATTTTTATATAAATATATAAAATATATAAAAATGATTGCAAGGGTAACAGTAAGAGAATTTGATGAAAGAGCAAGAAAAACTGGACATGATGGTCAACCCCACTTAGTAACATACAAAAACATCCCAGACACCTCATTCTACCAGTGACCCAAAGCCATAATAAACCCTAATAGGCTGCACACAAACCACCAAATACATAAAACCTGGTTTTAATAAACCTAGTTAACATCAAGGTTTAAGAAAGCAATCCCAGCCCCCGTCTAAACCTCAGTGTAAACCTCACTCAATCTCTGTTTAGCGTCAGCACTCCAGTGGTAGCTAGCTACCGTGTCCAATGACTTTTTAGGGAACGCGCTAACCGGTGTAGCCGTGGTGGGGCCATTGGCCAAGCTGCCACTTGTTAGGCCCTATGGTGCTAGACAACCACATCTGGCTTGCCTGAGCTCACTTAGAGCTCGACCATGGTCTATCATTCAGCAAAACCTCAGAGATCAATTGCACAACCAGTGAACGGGTGTGTTTCCAGGGTGGTTGCATCTAGTGTGGGTCTATGTGTGAAATATGAGAAAGGGCTCGCTTAGGATAGTCCAATCCCCATATATCCTACATAAATAGATATTTGATATAAATATGAAGCAAATGTGCTTTTCCCCAAATACACATTTGGTAGCCTTATTTCAAGGAAGGCTACACCCATCAGAGAATGGGACAGAAAAACCCATCATGATTTGTAATAAAACACAACCACAAACGAACAACAAACAAATGTCATTGCAGAATAATAGTGTGCACATTTTTACTGCGTTCATTTTCTTAGTGCTTAATGACACAGGAATGTTTAAGTGCCTGGTGGCTAACACAAACAAGAAGACATGAGAACGTGATATGTTCTCATGTGATAAAAGTCCTGTGAGTGACATGGATGGTACAGCATCAGGTATTGACCGGGACAGAAATGCAGCCTGGGAATTTGACACGGACAGGCCCTGGCAGGCGGAAAACAGAAAAGTAAGCTCCTTCGATCGGCGCAGAGGCCGAGCAACTAGTTACTAGCTTGGCCCGGTCTGACAGTCGAATGGCACCGCATCGCCAGACATCGTTCAGCTGCAGTCGGTTTGCTCAATCGCGGATCGTAAAAACATTTGACCACCGGCCGTTTTGGCCTGGAATGGACCGGCCGGAAGGGATTTCTCCCGAACCTCCCGATGGCCTATCCGCCCCTGTACAGCATCAAGAGGATGGAATTTGTCAAACCTGCATATGTTGTGTCATGTAATTAGTTGACCATTTCACACAGAGATTGAGATTTAATTAATTATTTTACCTTACCTTACATCTAGAATGGATTACAGGTGGCTTTAAAGTTACCCAGTACTTTAAACCCAGGTGGAATTATTCAGCTTACTGGCTAGCAGGGCTAGAAAAGACAACATTGTACAAAACGGTAACAGATCGTACGGAACAGCAAACAGAAAAGCCAGTGCTACTCTGTGCTGACGGAATTTTTTAGAAGAGGTGTCAAAGATTTGTAATCTTGGACAGAACAGGCTGGGAAGCAGGTGGCAGCTAATGTGTTTTACCCAAGATAGAAGTTGGTGCTGAATTGATTAAAACCCTGAGTAGAGGGGGATGCAAAATGGGTGTTGAAGGCCACGGTGACATCAAGTGGAGGCACATTTGAAACAGCAGAATAGGGAGTGGTATATAGTATAAGATGTGTTTTGGTTTCCGCCTGTGAAGTGGGAGGGCGTACTTGCCAGAAAAAACTTGGTGGTTGTTTAATGGGTGATGACAGATTTGGGTTAAATGAGGAAGCAGTGATACGTGCAAGGGAATATTTGTGCCTGCAGGTGTGTAAGTAAACCACTCACGCAACATTGGAGGTAAAGTTTAATCCATGCCTGTGTTTCTCAAGGTCTTTCACTACCCAATACCTCCTGCCTGCCTCACAGGCAAAATATAGATTGAACATGTATATCCCTGTCTGAAAGCGCTGATAAGGGCTCTTCCTATCTATCCACTTGTAGCCAAACATGAAGGTTGTGTTCTACTGGTAGCTTGCAGGTGGATCAACCATGGTCATGTTTGTTCCTTGTGGCAATGTTTTCCACTAGTAGAGGTTTGACACCCAACACTATTCCATTAACCACTGAGGACCAGTAAGTGTCTGGTTCAATGCTGAAATGAAAACATTTTCAAAATGACCTCTGTGTATGTGTTATTTCACCCCCATCTGCCTGCATGGTTCCCTTAGGGCCTGTCTGTACACATATAATTGGGGGACTCGCAGACCAACAATGCGGTCAAGCCAGCGACCAGAACATCTCACTGCATTATACGCCATTAATTAATCGCCTGAATCTGTTTGCCATTATCTCTGTGTGTTTGTGGGCAGAAGGCCTCAGCCACATGTGGTGCTGTGTAGGGGGTGCGGTCTGCTCCGGTGACATCAGAGCTGGGGCCAGGAAGGAACGGTTTAATGACCAGCAACCCCCGTCACCCTCCCCCCACCCCTTCACCATGTTGCCCTGAGCGATATACTCACATGCAGATCAACACACTCTCTGCCATGTCAGGCAGAATCCCTCCTGAAAACACACGGGCACTGTTTCTTGTGCATACGAAGATTTATGAATCTCACTCGCGCTCTCTCTAACACACACACACACACACACACACACACACACACACAGGAAATGTCCCCCGCTGAGGTGTTTTGCAAGAGCTACAATGGTGTGGGGCAGGGATGAAAGGCAGTGTGTGTGAATGTGTGTGTGTGTGTGTGTTTCTATATGAAAACCAGCATCTCATATTATCTTGCTCTCTCTATCCCTCTCTCGCCCTC
>JAODUG010003855.1:0-10970 GCA_027564795.1 Aphredoderus sayanus
TGACTTTGAAACCCGAGGACAACAGGAGGGTTAAAAGGCACAAAAAAACAAACAAATACATAAAGAAATAATTAAGAAAGAAATATATACACACAGTAGAACAATCAGGTGGTGCCATCTGGTGGCACAGTACGCTATAAGAAGGACAACAGGAGGGTTAAAATATGGTGTATATGTGTGTGTGTGTGCTGGTACAGTACCTTGATGCATTCTCCTCCTCCTGTTCCGAGGCCCAGCTTGTCCAGCGGTAGGAGAGATGTGCAGGGGGGCTGCTGGTGGACAGGCAAACGGAGGAAGCGCTGGAGAGAGACACAAATGTGCCTTCCATGGTGACAGAGCTGGGCACCAACCTGGCGTCTATGTCCTTACACACACCACACAGCCTCATGTACACGTCTTCACCTGACAACACCAAGCACACGCATGCCCCCCCACGCACATACACACATGGAAGGAAAACGGTCATAACCTGATACTGGAACAAGTTGAACCTATGCAATGGATAGCTAGGTGCATATGAAAAAAAACTGCATAATCCCCTTAGTGTCTCTTTAATTTGACATTCATGTTCTAACTGTAGGTAACTAGGTCCCAAGGGGTCTAAAGGACAACCTTAAAACTCTATAGTAACGAGATACACTCTCTAACTGGGAAACAACGAGCTACAACAACAAGCTGCCAGAAATGCTATGGTGCCAACAGAGTATTTCTTTAGATTTTAATCATAACCTGGGGCACCACATACTAGGTCACAATTAACTCAATGTTGGCTCTAATTAAACTCTGTTTAACTGCCTTCTATCCACAAAGTGTTTTGTGTTCTTCTCTCACCGGTATGGTAATGCAGGCGCATGTCCTGGCTGTGTTCTCCAATGGTCTTGGGGCTGAACACCACACTCACACACATTGTCTTACCCACATCAAGACGCCCCGAACTGGGCGTGACAGAGAAGGGGCTGCAGTAAAATAGATTAATGTTATTCTAAGGCATGCTCTCAAACTGCCTCATCTATTGGATTTTTTGTTTGATAAAGTATTGACAGTTTTCAGTTACTTGTCTATAGTTGATTGTATTTAATAATTGTATACTGTTAATACAAGTGTTTCATCGCTTGCACATAAGAGTAGACTATATAAAATGGTGTAACATTCTCTGAAAATAATAGAATGGAATAATACAAATAATACAGCAACAGAGCATTAATAAATAATATCATACGAAAGCAACAACATTAAAGACCAGTTTTCAGCAGCTGTCCTCACCTCTCTGTATACAGCTGGAACGTGGCTGGAGCATTCCCTATATTTTGAACCCACTGACTCTTCTCTTGGGTGTCTTTCACAAGACATTCAGGCAGCTGGAGCTCATCTCTGAAGGTCAGGATGGCCCGTGGTCCAATGGCACGGATATTGATTACAAACCGTTCCCTTTCTGTTACGCCCACCAAGCAGTGGTGGTAGTCCTAATATACGATGCATTTATTAGACAGACTTTGCACATGAATGCATTACGTTCTAAATAAATGAAATCAGAAAATGCCTTTTAAAACTAGGTCAGTTGTCTTGTCTTGTTTTTTTTTAAATATATATAATTAATATCGGAAAATCACTGTAGAAAATACATTGTTGTTGCTTGTATAAAGGAAATAACAGTGGAAGTCACAGAAAGATATATCACTCTCCAATTCTACTCGAGAAGGTTGCTTGAATAGAAATGGAGAGGGTTACTGTGTGGCGTTGAGCCATTATATTTTCTCTACCTTGTTCTCTTTGGGGCTGAAGAAGACAGTAAATGAGGTGTGCAGACCCGGAACTACCTTGGAACACAAATTCTCTGGTCCATCCACTCTGAAATAATCAGAGTGGCTCATCTCCACCCTCACATGCCGAGGTACCTAGAATTGTCATTTCCATGTACATCAACAAACACTCGCAAAATAAAAGTACAAGTAAAGGTTCATTTACACACATATTTTACTTTGATATTTTGTTTTGAGGACAAAGACACTAGAAAGAGCTCTGTTGAGTCTTGATAAGGAGGGGAAATCTGCTTTGTTTTCACATGAGACAGGGATTCACACACACACACACACACACACACACGCATGTAGATAATTGTTTGTACCAGGTCAAGGTTCCAGAGCTGTAGAGGAAGCTGGTATGTCTGACCGAGAATGAAGTTCTGGAAAATGAGCTCATTTGAGGAGGGCTGGAACAATGCCTGGCCTACAGGCACAGCGCACACCTGATGCACACACACACATACACACACACACACACACACACACAGACACACACACACACACACACACACTGTATTCAGTGCATGCCAACATATGCATGTGCACAGTACATAATGCATTTACATCTACAACTCCGTCAAAGAAAAATAAGATGGTGTCCTACTCCGCTTATTTTATCGATGTTGCACTTTACAGTTTATTTTATTCAGATGAATGACTGCAAAGTTGTCATTATGAACCCTATAATATGGGGCACTTAGAGTGAATAGTGTCACTTACTGCCTACAGTAGATGTAAGTGTACAGTTCCTGGTCAAATAGTCCACGTAAAATTGTCCATGTAAGTGTACAGTTCCTGGTCCACTAGTGATTTTCACTATTCATTATTCACTACTATGCAGCTACTTTCAAGAACTATTACACTTTTTATCAAACATGCCATGGCAATGCTGGAAAGATGGAGCAAGGGACAATACAGCACATTCACAACATAGCCATACAGGCATTTTCTATGAAATGTTACTAGGTCTTGAAGTAAATTCAGGCAAGAGATTCCCCTGAATATCGAACAATATTTGAATACAAGTTAGTTATGTCTACTGGGGAGTTTCGAAACCCAGAAAACGAGGTACAGTAGTTAAGTGATGTTTACTTTGTGATGTGAGGTTTCATGTATATCCAGAAGCTCCACGATTTGAGGTGGGAGCACTTCTTTGGACATGTGCTCCAGGCGCTCATCGGAAGTCTGTAATAACTGTTCTTTATGAATGGAAGGAGTCACCTACAAAAAGACAAACAAGACAGCAGCATAATTTGTAACCTTATTCATGTTTTTTTGTATTACAATGTTATATGGGCCACTTGAGTTGAAAGGTAAAAACTCCATTGTCAATACCAAGGCACATTACAATTTTAGCTATTACAATGAATAGTCATTGCACAAATTGTACACTATTTAATCTGATTCCTCTAGTTGTGCCAAACCATGTACATGCACTATCCTTTACTATGAAAAGACACCCCAAGCTGAACATATTGAGATTTTGGCAGAAGCTACAGTAGCAGAAGCTCACCTTTCTTGGAGGTGCCTTCCTTAAAACAAAGCAGGGTACCCTGTTTGTCTTTGTATGGCTTGTCATTTTTAAACGGGGTTATTCCACCTGTAAAAAAAAAAAAAATACTGTACACTTCTTATTGTGTGCTTCACATTACCTAAGATTTGGGCAAGAGGAACACAGCCCTGGTTGGAGCCAGGGCTCGCATTTGACACAGACCTACAGAACAGGTTACAGTGTAATCTGTGACCACAAAAGGTGTGACTAGAGCACTTCAGCACATTATCTATAGGTGACCTGTTTCTTGCTGGTCCTGTGTTGATCCTAGACTATTGTCCACACAGACGTGAGAGGATGGCAAGTCACCTGAAAACTATGGTGTTTGCGATGTATCTGTTTGACTAGATTATTGTGCAGGTCACAAATTCTGATGGCAGCTTTCATAAATGGTATGACCTTTACAGTATAGGCTGTACTGTAGTACCGTTATTCTAAAACACATTTTAGTATGAAAATGATCACTATATTATAAATGTTTTCATAAATTGTATTTAATTTTTTTATTTAAAATGTTAATTTATAGTTTAAATTCTTTGTTGATAGTTGAGTCTAGTAGTATGCTAATGTTTTTGGTACAAAGTACTGTTAGGCTTTTACTTTACTTAAACATTGCTTAAACTGCTTGCGCTCTGGTAAGTACTGTTAGGTCAGTTAGAGTAAGTAAAGTACTGTACCGGTAGTACAGTAGTCTATACATTTATTTTAATTTTATTTCATACATAAATACAGTTGTTATTATTTATTGTTGGCATCTACATGAGTACAGTACTTTACGGTACATGGTACTGTACGGTTCCATAGAACTCTAGTCAACAGTAACAGTAACAGTAACGTACGGTGCCGGCTGTACCACGTAGAACTCGTACTGTTGTACTTACTGTAACGTACTGTACTGTACAATACATTACTGTTAAGTACTGTAGAATCAAGACAGCACAGAACCAGTACTGTACTGTTACAGTAACTCGTGTCAACTCTTATGAAACAGCAAACCTTTCGTTTTCACATCATCTAATGTTAACCTTTATTTATCATAATTTACCAATTTTAATTGTATGTATACCCATAACTAATTTTTAGAGATATTGTAACTTACCATAACGGGCACCGTTTATTCCTGTTAACGTTTTATTTTCGTTGCCTTGTCAACGCGTCTACCCAAGTGCCAGCGGAATGTTTTCTGATTGGCTGGCCCCATACAGACAATCATCCCAGAGTACACTGTCTCTATAGTGACGCCATATTAGAGAGGTGCCCAGCTCCAGAGACACTACAGCGAACGAGCTTTATTAGAAGAACATGTAGGCTATGTTCAATGTGAAACATAGCCTATATATGTTATTTGGAGTAAAATGGTTTTATATAGATAACAAAGAAAATATTTAAATAACACTTTTTTAAATGTTGTTCATAAATGGAATAACACAACCTATGCCTTTATACTTAATATATCCTACTTTTAGTGAATGCAATATGAATGCAACATTTACTTTAAACACTGAGGGGGATATTGTAGGATACGATATATTATTACAAACAATGCAATAAAGTTATATATAGGCTGTATATGCATTTTAAGCATATTTAAGTGGTTGCCATATTATGAACAAGTTATAGGTTAAATTAGCCTATAAACTGGGTAAGGGCACCATATAAGTGGAATACTTAGTGTGGTTTTAGTTTTTAAAAGCTTTAGCAAAACGCTTGAGAGGAACCTCATAACTGACAATATGACGTAATGGTCACTCAAATAAAAATGTATAAAATGTAGATATTTATTGTATTATTTATTTATTAACAACAAAGGAAGACCTAAGGATAAATGGGTTAGCATTAGGAAGTAGGAACATAAAATATATGGCTGTGTTTGAGATGGGTGGGAAAATCCAAAATAGGACTACATGAATAGTATTTGAATGGCAAAAACATACATATACATTCATTTACATAGTTTGAACTTCTTCTAATACTTTTTCCAGGATGAAGGCAGGTGGCTGGAAGAACAATTCTGCAGGTGGTTTATGTGCTCACCGTTCTTATAATAGCCTACACCCATGGTGCAGAAGCGCTACAGCGCCACATCGCTCACATCATCACACCTGTGTTCCCACCAACACAGTGGCATTCACGGTTGTTGTCAGTTGTCTACGATGTTCGGGTCAGTGGTCAGTGCAGCCCAGTCTTTTAGAAAAAAATAGATTAGTCTAGATTCAAGTATTTAAAAGGAAACTGCAGAGTCTGTAAACCCCGCC
This sequence comes from Aphredoderus sayanus, assembly GCA_027564795.1. Lineage (NCBI taxonomy): Eukaryota > Metazoa > Chordata > Actinopteri > Percopsiformes > Aphredoderidae > Aphredoderus > Aphredoderus sayanus. The sequence goes on from JAODUG010003855.1 coordinate 5,610, forward strand.
CTCTGGCGTCATAACTAATGTCCACGGTCACCCCACAGCAGCCGTGTCTTCTCCGCGTTCCCGAACTAAAAGCTCCTGAACTGCCACAGTCAGTTGTACACAGGCTTCTGACAGTGTAGATAATTGATTGACTATCTCGCTCATCTTCCAAAAATTGAAAGTGAATCTCCCTCCTCTGAAATGTGCAGGTAAGATAATAACGTAGGCTACAAAAAAAATCTGTTTTTGTTTGGGTTGTCATGGCTATGATACACTCGCAGATTATCATAATTGATAGAAGATACAGTAACGAATCGTTCGGCCAATTTGAGAACCGTTTCTGTCTGTGAGTTGCTGGCATAGGCTGTTATATTATTGGATCAACGGTACTGTTAAGTCTAGGCCTACTACAATTCTGCTTGCTTATTACTATGCTAGTGGGCACTACGGTCACAGATTAAAGGGACAGTAGAACCATGACTGGCTGGATAACAGCAGTGTTCACTCTCCATTGGTATGCATGCATGTCGTTTATGTGGTGTCCGGTCGCTTACGCAGTCTGAATAGAAACTGCTGATGACAGTTTGAGACCATCATGTCTAAAGGCAGCACCACGGACAGTTCCGTTTTCAACTGCTTGTGGGGCTGCAGCCAGCATTGCAACTTTTATTTACGTTTAGAAAGATATGTTGTAAAGTTCGTCGTATTCTGTTCACAACAGATCGATAAAGGGATAGAAGATATATACAGTAGACTGATAAAGTATCATATATCATTTATGTTAGTGTTATGGGGTTGAGAGGTCAGTGGCTACCAAGTTGAGTGAAGAGGTTTAAAGTCTCTTGTGCGGAAGTTAACTCAGCTGTCCTGACATGGCAGGATTATCTTGTTCTACAAGCTCTACGAGGTTTAGACAGCCAAGGGGTTGTAGTCTCCATAACTCACACAAGAAGAATTATTTGTCTTTGTGCGTCCACTGTCTTCTGTAGATGACTTCCTTTGTTTTTATCTATCCACCAGTGCACAAGCTGGCACCATACTGCTTGTGCTGTAGACCTAGCTAGCTAAATAATGCTCTACAGAAAAAGCCTGTCTGGTGACTCGTCCCTATACCTCAGCTTTAAAGCTTTAGATCAATTGAAACTGGCGTAAATGGCCTACAGCCTGGCTAAGAGCTTAGAGATGGGCAGAACAACAATGGCCCCCTGACCACAACCTAAACTGTGCTCAACAAAACATTTGTGCTATCATCTAACATAATAAGAACATAGGCCTCTAGTTGATAGAGGCCTCTAACTAGAAAATAATACAGTAATTACAATAAATGTTTGGTAAATCTCAAATGTCAATGCAATCCATGTTATTGTTTCAAAGAAAAGTCAGTCCAAATTCTAACAATAATCTGTCTGTGTTTTATTTTTATATGTCACAGTTTAATTATAACTGATGACCTATCTGTGCTTATGAATTACCCAGTAAAATCATGTGAGTGCATTTGGACTTTAATTTAACTGTTGTTTAAATTGCCTTCATTTTATTCTGCCCACGTCATCAGTCACAGTCACTTTGTGTGCGTGTGCGATTTGACTCAACATGGAAAACTTTACCTGACATGGAAGTAATTGACATATTTATGTGTCTTTCTTGATGGGTGGTAGCACATGGCTGTTCCTATTTGGATCAGTTCTTAATCAGTCAGGATTTGGCCAACTGATTTGACTCCAAATGGCTTGTTCTTGAGCTTGAAATCACATCACTTTTTTGGGACAAATGAGATCTTTCTACAGTGGTAGATAACCATTTGTTTTTAATGTCTCACATACAGTAGGCCCAACCTGTTTAAGCACTGTTTCACTGGTCATGTACTCAGTTTTGGAGAGTAATCTAATATTTAACTTGGGCACAACCCTTGGGTTTTGGCTGAGGTCATCATATCCCATCCCTTTCATGCCTTTTGTCTTAACTGAAATGTTTTGGACTGCTCTTGTGTTTTCAAACATTTGCAAGGAACGGTGGGGAAATATTGCAGGTATCTGTTATATTATTGATTAGTTGAATAGATGCTACTGCTGACAGTGGTATTAGTGGATGTTGTGGTCTATCAAATCTGAAAGACAGTCTGGGTCAGGCTGTGCATGCAATACATTCATTTTTAATAGTAAAAGTTATAATAGTAACCCCCCAAATGAATTTGTTTAGAAACAAGTATCCTTGATCCAGACAAAGGTTTTTCCAGCCAGTTGTGGTTGAAAAACACCAGATGATTATTAGGTGTTTTTTGTCTAAATGTGTTGTGGTGCATTCATTTATGATACATGCTGTGTTTTTGGCTACAGAGTACTGAGAAAGACTGAGATACTGGGTAAACGTGGCCTAGGTTTGGAGAAAACACCAGACTATCTGTCTTGTTATTGCATGTGCTGAAAATAAGGACTTTATGGGCTATAGTTCAGTAGATCTGCTTTCACCGTGTGGTGTCTATTAGAATATATCACACTGTAGGATACTGGGATGGTGATAATCCATCTATACTGTTGATGTGATTGAATCGAACAGCACACAGGCTCAAATTGTGAACAGATCAGGTGTATTGGTGTGTTAGAGTGGTATTCGTTAGTGACACACACAACTCACACATTGCGCTTGCGGTCACTAGGTGGCAGTGTTTCCTCCCTTTTATAAGCCTTTCCAACACATTCCATTAGTGCCGTCGTACATAGCCGTGACAGTATAACCTGGTCAGTGTGAGCAGTAGGGAAGAGATGAGCAGAGAAGAGAGGTGACTGAGAAATAGAACAGTGTATAAACTGAGCAGTGGTAGGAGGAGAAGGAAACATAGGCACAACATAATGAAGTGCTCCATATATAGGCTGCAGACACGTGGTACTTTTCTCTGCATTTCTCTTTCTGCTTTGTTAACATTTTGCAAACTCTTTTCTTCAGACATTGTAGACTTGCCTATTTACCTTATATACAATTTAACATAAAGACAAAAGTAAGATGTGCTGATAACCCATCTTGCAAGAGCTTTCCTACACTGAGCCTTTAAGACTCATGTGATTCTGAGAAATTGTTTAACATAAACAGTTACATATTAACTATACCACATAATGTATAATCTACCATTAAACATCCCATTCTAGACAAATTTGCCCTTTGCCAATACATGTAAATGATTAAAAAAAATGTACAGCCTGCAGATGATACTGGTCTATCTACATCAAACATATGCCTTCATACACAAGCCATACAAATATTGCTTACAGTAGTTGTGACTTTAGTCTTTAGTTTTCAGTCAACTTTAGACAGTGAGTTCTACTACATATCTAGTTCTATATTAGCCTACATATAAATACATTAAATCCTTGTAAGGACTGTCAACACAGATTACACGGCTAATATGCCATGATTGATTGAAAAGTGATGCTACAGTACTACATCAGTGTATAGTTGCTTATAAAAGCTGCCAATCATGAAATGCAAGATTATAACATAAAAAAGTAAACATTTAATTAGTTGCATATATTGAGTCCCTAGAAGTCTACAGAGTTTAGTTCAGGGTAAACATCAATGACTGATTTACATACATGGATGGCCACACCCAACATCATTTGAAGACATTTTTTAAATATTACAGATTAAAAAATCAACACATAAATGACATTTGTCCTGAGCCGCCAAATCCAGAAGATATCAAATATACTTTTTAAATATTTGTATCACATTGGCCACTGTACTGTGCCCAATAATTTACAGTGCCCATCCCCAAAATAGTTTGAAAAAAATGTGAGCTTCCATTAAGTTAAGACACATACATACTGTGAATCTCTGTTCCTGCAGCTATGTTTATGAAGACTACAGTGAGACAGCAGAATGGCTGATGAGCAAAACGGAGATGCGTCCTAAAGTAGCCATCATCTGTGGCTCAGGACTTGGGGGTCTGGCTGACCTGATGGAGAACAGGACTGCATTTTCCTATAAAGACATCCCACGATTCCCCCAGAGCACCGGTAGGTTTGTATGTATATGTGTGTGTGTGTGTGTGTGTGTGTGTGTGTGTGTGTGAGTGAGTGAGTGTATGTGTGTGTGTGTGTGTGTGTGTGTGTATGTATGTATGTACACACAATATAACAATATTACTACAGTATATTACTGTATTACGGTATGTGTGCCATACAGTGCAGGGCCATGCAGGTCAGCTGGTGTTCGGGAGACTGCAGGGGCGTGAATGTGTCTGCATGCAGGGCCGCTTCCATTTCTATGAGGGCTACAGTATTTACGCGGTAGGCTAAGAGTCCACCTGGCAGACTGCAAGCCATTGTGTGCTGTGTTGCATTGCAGTATTTCTTCAAATTTCTTACAAACTATTTAGAAATGATTTCCAATGCTGCTGCTACTGCCTTCAGCTAAAACTTTGCTAAAACAAATTTGAAGTGAAAGTGAATATTTATACACCGAAACGTGCTCCATGTATCGTGGCATCCAATATTCTACTGTTAGCAGATTAATCATGCTTTAACTAAATGAATATTGATCAATGAATGAAGAATACATTTTGTTTTACACACTGCACATCTAAAATGATAATGTTACTTTTTATCAGAGATTAGACATAATAGTAATTCTTCCTACTGGGGGTCACCTTTCAAATATCAGCTCACAAGTTTGTCCAACTGGTTTTTCTGTGTCATCTTCCTTAATCTCATGTTTGGTCTGCTGCCTGTTTTAGATAAAGAGCACTATTGAGGTTTTACTACCGTCAGTGTCATATACCTTGTAAATGTAGAAATTATATTATGTCCATCCATTTACAGGGTGTATCTTTATCTATTACTATGTGTCTACTATGTGTCCTGTAGGCTTCCCACAGGTTATATATTAAATAAGTCTGTATCATTCTCATGTGGCTGAACATTCACTTGAATAAAACATTGCTATCTTCAAGATAAGCTGCCAAGGTTGATTCCACACGGCTGACATATACATTCACTAGAAAAGTTAATGGTTTGTCTCTTTCGTTTGCTCATTTCAATATTTTGGCTATGTGCCTCCAACTTTGAAAGATTTAAAGTAGAAGGAGGTACCACTGCTGGCGTCATTCAAAGACAACAACATTATATTGAATAGATAGGTTTGCTTATCCAATAGATTAGGATGTAACAATTTACTTTGTACAATTCATAGTCATGTACTGTAAGATAAGATTGTATTTCTTTAAACATGGAATAATATGTATTCATACATTCAATGTTTCAGTTCAACTTTGTTTCTGTCTCTGTCTCTCTCTCCTCCTGATGTTCTGCTGGGCTGTCAGGTGACATATCCCATGCGTGTGTTTTTCCTGATGGGCGTTAAGACGCTCATCGTAACCAATGCTGCTGG
>JAODUG010003856.1:0-10970 GCA_027564795.1 Aphredoderus sayanus
ATTTAAAAGGCTATTCAAAGGCTTTTTGCAGCATTTAGAGAAACAACGCTGTTTTGGTTTCCAGCCCTGCTGCATTTGGATAGACGTGAGTTCAGCCTCCCTCACCTGAATGACTGTGCCAGATCTCGCTCACCCACCCTCCCTGAAACCCCCCAACCACAGTTGGGGAAGCAGAGCCTTTTATGAGGCACTGTATACAGCCGAACACAATGTAGATGATTGTCACTTTAATGTTTACTTTGTAAAACTGTAAAATACATAGTTAATAAACGTGTTGACGTGCTCAGTTTCACACATTACTTTAGAACTGTATTTATCATATTAGATTATTCTTTACACATAGGATTGACACAGTAGGCTAATTGTCTGTTTGAGGGACAGTGTCATAATGTAATAAGAGGCTCACATCCTGCCCACTCTCCCTCTCTTCACAATTCTTGTCTTTTATGCATTTGTGGTAACAGATGGACCTTTATTTCTCACAACTAATCTTCTCTTTTCATACTACGCCTGCTTGTTAGAGTTACCAGTTCCTTCCCAATCCTCTGTTCCACTGTATAAAGCTTTACTGTACAAAATTGAGCCTGTCATCGGTGTACACTACATGATATGCCTTCTGTATTTCCCTCACATGCATTCATCCTGCCAAACAGCCTGGACATGTACAGGAACACATGTAAAACATTAGATAAAATAACCAAAAAAAAAGTGGAAATCATGTAACTATTTATTTTGTGCAATGAGGTATGTATCTAACATTAATAAGGTAACACAGCAACAAGCGTACAACATTAGCTTACAACATAAGAAAACAAAACTGTCAAAACTCACATTTAATTAAAAAAAGAAAACATGCTATTTACATGTAAATCCAGTTATTCTTCTGAATTGATATTGACAGTGTTCATTTCTGGCAGCTGTATCTCTGCCTGTTGCGTGGGCAACTGTTGCTAGACCAGATGGCTGTGCCTCTATTGGTCTTTCTGCAGAAGCAGAAAGGCTCTACTTGTTTTGAAATAAATAACCAATCAGATGGATAATCAAGACTAATGGCTTTTTAACACAGGTCTTCTCCTTTAGCCGGGGTGGCTGACCAATAAGATGTGGTGTGAAACGGCATGCTGTGTTGACAGACACCAAAGGTCGGGCAGACGCCCAGCAGACGCCCAGCAGACGCCCAGCAGACGCCCAGCAGACACACACACACACACACACACAAGCACGCACGCACGCACGCACACACACACACGTGCACACACACACACACACACACACAAGTACGCATGCACACAGACACACACACACACACACATGCGCACACACACGCACACACACACACACACACACACACAAGCACACATGCACACAGACACACACACACACACACACGTGCACACACACACACACACACACACAAGCACGCATGCACACACGCACACAGACACGCACACACGCACACAGACACACATACACATACACACACACGTGCACACACACACAAGCACGCACACACACACTTACACAAACACACACAAGCACACATGCACACAGAGACACAGACACACACACACACACACACACACGCACACAGACACGTACACACACACACACTTTCAGAAACACACAAACACATCATTCATACAGTTTTTCATTTTGTCAGCAGATTAATTTTAATTTTGGACATGAATTATAGTGATTGGCCTGGGAAGCAGCAAGAAGGCTCAGTGCTGTTTGTCTTGGAGACGTTATCTATTGACATACATGCAATTGCTAATCTGATCATTAAACTTAGTGACATTTACCAGTAAAATATATATATATAAATATATAAATATTCAAATTATAATGGGCGATTTTCTGATGATCAATGTCCACACTGCACATTTCTAGTTAAGTTTTAAATTGCAATATATTGTTTGCTTTTCTTGTTTTCTGATAGTCTACACAGAATATTGAATAGACCAACATATTATCTTGTCCATTTATTTAGAAGTTAGCGTTGTTTTGAGCATGTGCTATATTCCGCTCTCATATAACTGGGGGAGATTATTTACAGTGTGTGCTCATTGTTTCAGACAGATCCCTGCTTTTCTTCTCAACAAGAGCATATGTCACTGAGATACAGTACATTCATGAACTTCAAAAAGCCAACTTTTTTCCCAGCGAAGAATGCACTCACATAGTGAGCAGGAGCAGGCATGACCATAAAGTCCCATTTCTCAAAGAGATGTACATCTCCTATCGCTTGCCTAACCTAATCTGGTAAATTCTTGACTTTTTCAAAATGTCGCTCCATTTCTGGCAGCCCTGAACACATCTACTGGTGTTTGGCTTCAGTAGAAATGTGTCCGAGAGCTCCACACCATCCATGTAACATTAAAGGCACAGGGAAATCCCCATAGAGGTTTTGGGTGTGCTGTGTTGAAGAAGAAAAAGAAATTTCAGAGCCACAGTATTGCCATGTTTACATCCTCTGTTGCTTTGCAAGGTACCTTGTGACAAAGCTGCATTGTTAAACAAGCTTTATAAATAAATCTGACTGGACCTAAGACACGTAGGAACAAACAACACAAATACCACAGATAATACAGTATGCTACGTCCGTAGGTGACTCCTGTGTGCATTTATCTCTGTTCTATATCTATCCACTGATTACTGTAATATGTCTCCCCCCCCCAACAAAAAAGAAATTACTTTCCCAGTCCTGCTTATAAACAGGGGAATAGTATGGTATATACTTGTAGATTTGAAGTTAGTGGAATAATGAGAAATACCAAGTTACCCATGTTGACTTCTATTATAAGCATGCTCATAGATCCCAGAGGGGTGATTATTGGGGGAAAGCAAAGCATGCCACCCAAGGTATTCTGTTAACCTTTGACCTTTGCAATGTCTTTCTCTAGATGTCAATCCCGTGTCACGTGACCCTTTTTACAACGGGAGGGATGTCACGGCTTGGTTCCTTCTCACTGTAGCATTTTACTGTTGCTTCCCACTCAAAGTTAGAATGCTGGCTCATTCGTCAAGCTGGGAATTGGTTCAGCGCTGACAGACGTAACAGGGTGTGTGTGTGTGTGTGTGTGTGTTTGGTATTGGTCCTCGTGGCCAGAGAGCATTTCTCTTGGGAAGCATGTGGACAGTGGTCAGTATATTTAAAGAATCTTGGGTAAACTGGAAAAACTATAACTTATAAAAATATAATACACTGTGCAGCATTCTTTGATACAGTCAGAACAAGAGACAGAACAACTTCAGTAAACATCTTTGTCTGCTAGCTGCCTATTTTGTGTTTTCAAACGCACTACAGTGTAATGCCAATAGCTGGCGCCACCTGATTGTGTCTCATTGTGTAGTTCTCTTCAGTGTGAGTGTTGTGTGTATTTACATTTACATGTACTGCATTTGGCAGACGCTTTTATCCAAAGCGACTTACATGTAGTACATTTGTCAGTAGTTGGACAGGTCATGTACCAGCAATTATAAGCAAACAATATTCTAAATAGAAGCATAATGTCATTATACCTAGCTAATAAAGCCTAGCTAATAAAGTTCATACACATTTATTTTATTTTTTTATTTTTTAAATAAATAGAGAGATAAGAGCATGAGAAGTCAGTGCAGGGCTTCATTAGGAGTGCTAAGAGGTGGTGAGGTCACTTGTCGAGGTAACAAGGTGGATTGTGAAGAGATGAGTCTCCTACGGAAGATGGGAAGGGTTTCTGCAGTTCTGACTGTTGGCGAAAACGCGTTCCACCCCTGTGGTACCAGTGGGATTGGGATTGTTTTAATTCAAAGCCTGAACAATATCGCTAAGCAACATTGCAACATTGCTCAAAAGGTTGCCCAGTTTTACATATAATGTTGAGCATGTGCCTCTGTTTGCAGGTTCAGAGTAAAGGAAATCATTATCACCAGTTAAACAGCACCTGGCAGTTGAATTATGACATGGACTGACATTAAATGAATGAAGTGTAATGTCAGTTTAGCTGTCATACCAATGGGATCACTAACTATACATATAAAAGTGCATGAATTTTCACTCTCAGCACATTTTTAAGCTCTTGTCCAACCCATGAGCATTACCGTGGAGGGTCTCCCACGTCAAACAGGGTCTCCCAGGTCAAACATTAGACACGGCTGCCACTTCATTACAAACAGGAGAATGTCATGTATGCCAGTGAGGTCAGATGTCAGACGCCAACATCGCCCCAAACATGATTTTTTTGAGCAGCCTGCAAATGAAGTCCAAAGGGAGATGTACTTATAAATGTTTATGCTTTCCTGGGTCCTCTGGTGTTTGCATCCTGACATCATGCGACGTGGCCATAGATTTACCATCACACTTCTTAAATGAGACCCTCTGAGGAACTTATTAAATACATCTATTGTGAATCCACTTCCTCCCTTTTCCCAAGCAGCACTGTTGCAAGTTCATATTATGTATATCTTACATTTTACTGGCATGAGCGCGACTTTAAACCTCTTGGTGGTCAGCCAGGAATGTCCAGTCTAATAAAGTCTGAGGGCTTATTCGAATGACCACACAAAAAAGAAAACATCAGTAGCTTGTTTGTAGCCAAGCATGTGCTAAAGCATCGCAACTTTATAGTAGGGTTTATGCCGGTCAGTTTTCTTGGCTTAACAATGTAACAAAATAAAAAGCTTTGGAGAAATTTGGCAGAGCTTCTGAAGGTGATACCGAGTTCAAATACCAACAGTTCTTCACCAAAATCGCGTACCCTACCTTTAGTCGTTAATCACATGACCAATTGAGGACCAAACAGTTATGAACAGCTTGAACATCAAATCAGACACGAAATAAAAGCAGATCTGAACTTCAGTGTGAAGGACCGTCATGCAGGGAGTGGCTGGAATACAGACACGTTTATATGAAAAAGTTTGTAGCTTGTAGCTTTATGTTTTCATGCTGAGAACCGCGACCTCTGTAATGGAGGATAGAAAATGTGTCAGTGAGAGGTGTTCCAGATGTGTTGGAAAACTCACCAGATAACACATGAGACAGAACAAGTTATAATAAACTTATAATAATAGTAAACAGCAAGCAATCTGAGAAACTGCAGTGGCCTTATATTATTTTGTTTCAGGGGCATGAATTATGATGCACTTTAAATAACTGTTTCAGGAGTTTGTTTGACTGCTTAAGCTTGTCCGAGTTCAGGAATGTCATCTTCAAAGGCCTGATTCTTAAAAGCTATGGCTTTTTATCCATACCAAACAATCTGCTCTAGAATTAATTTAATATTAGATGTTCATAGATAATCTATATATATTGTATTGAATTAACAATAATGATTTGCTTGCTTCCAACCTTCTCTTGATAATCTGGAAAAAAGCACAGTCCACCTCATCACAAGGGAAGAATAATAAAAAAATAATATGCTATGAAAGTTAGAAATTATTATAAAATGAAATGAGATACAATCCATTGAGAAATGACTCCAAAATACATTACTATATAAAAATACATTTGTATTAAACCTAATAAAAAACGAGTATTAAGATGTGGCCCTTAATACATACCCCTCTTTATAAATAATTACATGCCCCCTAAAATATTATGTGATATGTGATCTTACAAAAATCATTGGGGATGGAAAACCACTGTAACAGCTGTAACCCAAACTGGTTTATGACAAGTCGTGACTCAGAGTAAGGTAGACGTTATTTGGACTGTATTTAGGGTATTGCTAAGTAAATGCCTCCAGTGCATGGATATTACGGGAAATACTGGGAAGCTTGGAAGGCAGCATTCTACTGCGTTAATGACGCTTGTCTGTTGTATGCCAACAAAGACGTTTGCACGACACAATGTAACCAAGCAACGGGCCATTTCACGTACGATAAATATTCATTTATCGTACGTGAGCTCCTGAAACGTGAGCCGTGAATGATGATGCTCGCCCTCTTTCATGGCCTTGTCCTATCTGCTTTGTTACAGGGTATGCTAATAAACACGCAAGTGCTCTGGAACAGTTTAGGCTGATGAATGACGCTATCTCGCTCCTCCTCCTCCTCCCTGCGTGGTGATTGGATCAGGAGCAGGAGCAGCGGTGAGCCTAACTGCAGTGTTACAGTCGGGCTAGGGAAACATTCAGCTAATGATGAATGTAAGAACATTCCAGGGTCTTCTACAACTGTTTACCCAAGTGCCTGTCCTTCTAATAGAGAAGCGGGGGTCTTGGGGGATCGTTGGCAGCGTGAACTGTTGGTCCTTTCATCCTTGGGGGGACCGTGGAGTCATTTTTCTCCCTCGACAATGGCCTTGTGGTTGACTCTAAATGGAAAGATCAATTTTTCTAAGCAGCTACATCTGCAGCTATAGGAAGCAGTGTAGGCTTGTGTGTTTATGGTTGTGCATGGTAACAAGCGATGGCCTGGCTGCCTCTAGAAGGGTCCCCACGGCCTGAGCCAGGGGGACCCCAACACATGAGAGGGACATGGCTAACTGCTGGCTGTAATTAGCCAGGTGTGCTGTCTCTCATCGTGTTCTCTGCTGCTGGTTGTATGTACTATCTTGGGTCAATGAGTGTTTACTTGTAATTTGAGCAATTTTGGGGGTTCCCAATTAGTAATTAAAGGCATAGTTTGCGATTTTAATCTAAAATACTTTGTGTCAAATTAAAATATGTCCTCACCGTCCGCTATCTTACCGCTCTGAGTGCTGAAAAAACGATCCTGTACTTCTACAGCTCCGTAAATAGGAGCTCCAACACAGTGGTGCTGACCACACACAACAACAACAACATCCAAGCCTTTGCAATGTGTTTCCAATGTGTGGGGCGAAGCTTTTTAGGGAGCAGATTAAGACACTGAAGTGTTTTTGTTTTGATCAAGTTCAAATATCAACAAGCTTTCACTTGAATTACTTATTAGACCTTTAAGGTCATAAGGGTTGATGAGCATGTTCCCATCTCAGTACATGCACATACATGTTTGTAAAGATGTTTGTTGACTTCTTTGGGCCCCGGTGAAAGTTATCCTCGGCCGGTCTCATGTACAACCACATGAAACCAGTTATGTTCCGAAAGTGGTAAAACATTCAGCATTTAGCCCACTAGACAGTACAGTTACAGCTGGAATTGTATAACTGTTGTTGTCCTTGTTATATCAGTTAAGTATTACAGTTTCACAGTGACAGTGTGCTTCCATATGGTTATTACACAGTATATCCTCGCTTTTCACACAATGTCCACATGTTCCCTGTACAATCGGAAGCTGCGGTGGTTTGCTTTATCATTAGTGGTTGCCATAGCTTGGCAATACTGATTTTCTTTTCTGTGTGTGTCCACAATTACTTTCTATTTCAACGTGTGCTAAAGTCCATAGTCCCTGAACAGGAAGTAACATGTGTTAGCATTGTTTCCTCTGCTGATGTGTTCATAGAGACAGAGCTGCTTCAGGAAACCAGCGGAATTATTTTCTGATTCCCCCGGCCTGCTGCCATCCCTCACTGTCAGTACGCTCGTCTCGCACACACACACACACACACACACACACACGCACGCACACACACACACACACACACACACACACACACACACACACACACACACACAAACACAAAAAACCAGAAGAGGTGAATCAACTGTGCATGTTTCCTATTACCTCCCATTCAACCAGTCGGGTATTAAGTTGTTCAAAGATGCTCACTAAAGAGCCTCAAATCACACCCGATTACCTGCAACCGCCAGCCTGAAGTCAGCTGGCCAGGCTCAGTTCCCAGCTGGTTACGTTCTCCGTCTCGGGTAATTTGACTTGAGGGGTGCTGTTCGCTAGCCACTGAACGTCAGGGAATGGCATTGTTTTGTCTTGCTTGAGTTGGAGAGGAATCACAAAGAACCTCTCTAATAGCTATTCGGCTAATGGGGAATATTTAAAAAATATTATTCTTCAAGTAGATTCACGTCCTTACATTGTAATATTTAAACCGATAACGGATACCATTGTATTGTGGTTTGATGCCATGTATTCTGTATGCATGAAGCTGTATGATGTTACAAGAGCATAATCCACTGGTGATCATATGCATTGGACTACTGTACAGTACTGTATGTGAAAATACAGTTTATTTCTGTCGGTATTCCGATTCTGTTAGCAATAGTGAAATAGTGTCAGTCCCATAATACAACATAATATGTTTGATTGTCCTTGAGTTATTTAATCATTCTGATTATACTTTGCCTGCTGGGGCAGCTTTGTAAGTCAGTCGAGTTGTTTTATTTAATATTTGTAGGTGTATTTAACGCCATGGTCCGTTTCACCTGTCTGTTTAGCATTGCATTTGCTCAATTCCATATTAAAACACGTTATGTTCATGAGTCATGTGTGTATGGAGATTATTTGGAGTATGCTCCGTATAGATATCCTATAATCATCTCTGAATGTGCCCAGAGCCCCAACACATGGAACTCTGACCTTCTGCACCACTTACTTCCAAACAAATCCACTAGCTCTTTGAGTATATGATTACTGAGAATAATGGAGAAGGTTGTACCATGAAATTAATCTTTTCATCATGGTTGCACTTTATTTGAGCTGACATGCTTTATTAGGGTACATGAGCTCCTGGTGCTTTGGACTAGGAATGACCTGAACAAATGTATGCCCTGAAACTGCAGGTGATAAAAGCCTGGACATGGCTATGGATTTACATATGCCTTTATGATTTACAGTAATCTGAGACCAAGTTCTGCAGTTGAAAAATATCAAGTTATACTCATGTTGAATAATTCACACTGAGCCGCAGAAATGTTGGAGGGTACTCCAACAGATTATAGCACCTTCACTCTGTAGGTATTGGCTCTGGAGGTGGTCTGAGACAAGGCCAAACTCTATTTCTTAGTTGAAAAATGAGGCTTTATATTCTGGAGTTTGATTTGATTTCTCTTCTCATGGATGTGGTGTGGTTAGTCATCAAACAGACTGACATAATTCCTTGTGAGAGATAATTTACATGAAAATTGCAACACTATACATTTGTATATGAACAAATTACTAGCTACATTTATTTTGGACTAGACAGTAAGTCAGTCAGTTCTTGTTGTTAACAAGATCTGACTGCAAAATCCATGGTATGACAAGGACGTTAAAGTATGTATATGTTTATTGTAAAAGGGAATATCAGAGGTAATATAATGGCTTGGTTTACAAACTGTGAAAACATCTTAGACTGATAATATGTGTTAAAAGCTGCCTCAAAAGAATCAGTAATACTTTTCACATTGTCTTGGGGTCAAAAGTAAAACATAAGCATCCACTTAGATCAAATTCAACAATACTCTCGACAGAGAATGAATATACAGGTCAGGTTTGACACATACAGTTTTGCAGATGCAATAAAGTTATATTCTGATGTTGAATTCAAATGTATGAGTTATTAAGGATTCTTTAAGAACATTTGTCCAGAATATTTGTTTTACATTCACCATCATAATATGGGATGTCCAGTATTGTGGTCCATAATCAGAAGAGCTGCATGCTGTCATGGTAAAAATGTCTAACTACTGTTGTTGGTATCAATGTATAAGATGCATAATTATACAGTTATTTTGATGAACAAATCCACCACAATGCTTGAACATATTATGGCAAGTCCCAAAGTTTTTCTAGAAAATGTATGAAACAAAATATGGCAATAGTTTAGTTAAATGGAAATGCTCTGAATACATATGGGCTGTCAAGATTGGAAGCATATGTTGGTCCCTCCATTCAGAGGTTTGTTCTGAGTTAGCTGACAGCTCTTCAACACATAATGCATCAGTCTCACTGAAAATAGCAAAGCATACAATTATTGTTCTATGGGAATGACTGGCGAATGGAATCAAACAATACATTGGCGATTTGGGCTGTTCTGTAATGGCTAATAAGGATAGACCTCCATAATGGACCAATCAGGGCACTGAACAAGATCTAATTTGATAGAATGTTCTACATTTGAACACATATGGCTGATTTTGAAGTATGCAAACCAGTTAAAATGGCTGAAGTCGTATTAAAAATCACCCTTTCTGCTAAACATGGAGTTTGGAAATGTTGCATATAGATATTTGCAAATACAGTATGTATTATTATAAATAAGCAATTTGTAAGATTTCATGGAAATATGAAATATGTGATAATACTGCTGTAGAGTACAGTACTTCCTGGAAAAAACCTTCATAGTACTGACTAAGTTGCTTCAAAAACATAATAGAAAATATTACACAATACAAAAATAAATCATTGTATTAAAAAATGTGTATGATAATAAAGTGTCTCAAATATAAGAAAATATTTAAAAAGTCCTCTGAACATTCCCACAGAATGATTCTTCCAGGGATGTGTAGGAATTAGCTTTGCATTCCTTCAAAGGAGAGGTGTTGGTGTGAACACAGTCAATCCCTGTCTTTTACAAAATTCTATTTCCTGTTTCCCCATTGCTAAGATTTATATTGTGGAATGTACACATCAGGATTTTAGGATGCATTTGACTTAATAAGCTACAACTAATTATTGCAGTTCGTGGTTGATATGTTTTGAAATATTGCATATTCTGTTTTTATTATGGTCTCTGTTACAGTACTAACAATAGTTCCAAGTCAGCATGTTGGATTTTGTACTGCATTGTTACAGTGTTAATGAAAATCTAGCTCGTCATTATTTCGCCAGCCGGACAACAAACAGTTCCACTAGATATTAAACATTGCTACTAATGTATATAAGTATCAAATGTGACCTATACTATAACCTTATATGTTGGTGTTGCGTTAGAGAGAGATTTCAACAAAAATACTCTCAATAATAGTAATTAGACACACAATTAAATCTGTTCACTCAACAGCTTTGACCACCAGGTATTAACAGAGCTTGTCCCTTATTGTACATGAGCTGAGCCAAAGTCATTGCATATGGTGCTGTAAGCTCATAGGACACAAGATACATTATCTCCACATATCCTGCCCTGATTGGTC